>VZRI01006879.1:194819-211457 GCA_013397515.1 Upupa epops
AGACAGGGGAGCGAGGAGGTAGCGACTCCCCTGCCGCCGGCACCGCCTGAACCGCCTTCCCACCGGGCACCGGGAGATTCAGCAGCGGCGGTCCCGGAGCTGGAGGAGGTAGCGCCCCCCGCCCGCACACCCCGCCAACGGATGGATGGACAGACGGACGGACTCACCTCTCTCCAGCAGCCACCCCATGCCGCTCCCAGTACCAATCCGCCGTGTCGAACCCACCGCCTCTCCCCCGGCGGCAGCCGCCGTCGCTGGTGCCGCCGCTTTCCGCTTCCTGTGCCCTGCCCCGCCCCGCCCCGGAGGCCCCACCCCGAGCAGTGGCCGCCCCTGCCCTCAGCAGGACCCTTCGCCCTTGCCATCGCCATTTGAGCTCCCGCGGCCAGGGCAAAGCCAAGCCTGGGGCTTCTCTGACGCTAAACGTATACCTGGACGTTGTGACTGCCTCTGTGCTTCCAGCTGCAGCGGACTGTGCTCCTGGCCCCAAGGTCTGTGATCAGGAAGAACCTCTTGTCTCCAGGGGGAAGGGTCTGGTTCACCTGAAGACACTACCGGGGTGCCAGACAGCTGCCTTGGGCACCAAATTCCTTAACACCGCTTGCTCTGGGCAGAGGAGGAGGAAGTGGCTTGCCTGTTGCCTTTTCAGATGTTGCTCCTTTTCTATTTCACCTTTACCCTTTAAAATAATTCCACCTTGAGGCCATAGGATGAACCAGCAACTGGGGATATGTGAAGAGAATCTAGACCTCTTAGATGCCAATCATAGAATCACAGAATTGTTTAGGTTGAAAGAGACCTCAGACAACACCCAGTTCCAACACCCCTGCTCTAGGCAGGAACACCTCTCACTGAACCAGGCTGCCCAGGGCTCTGTCCAACCTGGCCTTGAACACCTCAAGGAAAGGGACACCCACGCCTTGCTTCTCTGGGCAGCATGTTCCAGTGCCTCACTCCTCTCAGAATGAAGAATTTTTTTTCCTAAGACACAATCTAAATCTACCCTCTTTTAGTTGGAAGCCGTTTCCTCTTGTCCTATCATTAGAGTCCCTCTTTTAAAGAAGTCCCCCTCCAGCTTTCCGCCAGGCCCCCTGCATGTGTTGGAAGGCTGCTATAAAGTCCCCCAAGAGCCCTCTCTTGTCCTGACTGAACAACCCCAACTTCCTCAGCTTGTTTTCACAGGAGAAGTGCTCCAGCCCTCTAATCATCCTTGCGGCCCTCCTCTAGACCAGCTCAAACAGTCCTGAGCTTTGAACTACTCAAAAGTGACCTAGTCTACAAGAGGAACAAATGCAGAAGATACAAAAATCATTCCCATCAGATAGTTTCCATGTTGCACTGCTGCAAATTGCAGCCTTTAATTTTCCCATCCAATTTCCCCTCTCTTTTTTTCCAAAATAACACGTTTTATTTGTGCTGCTCACGCCCTAACCTGACATCTGTTCAACATGTAATGATGTTACAATGGAATAGTGAATCAGGAATTAGAAGAATCATTTCCCTATCACTCCCATTTGATGGTTACATTTTACATACTTACCCAACCTAGGACTGACTGGGAGAGACTGCTATCAAGCGAGAGATTTCATCTTGTATTAATGCATCTACACGTGTCTAAACTTACACAAAGCCACAGTATTCTGCTGCATTCCAAGCGACAGCCCTGCCCTGGAAACCTCCTGAAGTCCTGCCTCTCATCATCACTGGCTTTGTACAAAGAACAAGGTTTTACCTGTGCCGTATGGGGAAGAGGACAAGGGGAGATGTTGCCCTGCTTGAAAGATGATGGAAACTCAACAAGGAAAAGGGGCCTTCTTAAAAGATCTTTAATGCTACTAAGTCTGTATTTCTTCTCCTGTTATGCTGCTCATGACTTAGAGAATTTTGAAATAGCCTAGAGCAACAGGAGTTGTTGCAGTACCTCACAGAAAAGAGACTGGTAAGAGATCTAAGCTGGGGATGGGACTAGTACCTATGCCTTGTTCAGACCAAGGTGCTGTAGACACCTGTTAGAGCTAGCAATGAGGCCCACCTGTACATGACTAGGTCAAGCTGTCACACAGAATGTTGGCAAGGGAAGAATACGCTGAATGCGGTTCAGGGACACTGAACCCATCTTTTGGTATGTTGTTCCCTTTGCCAATATGAGCAACTCATGAGACATGCCCCTCTCCCATAATCTGTTTAAACCACTGAGACATGAGAACACATCTTACGTGAATCAAGCTACTTGTGTGGTAGTATCGTAGTTCGAAAAATTATGAAACTCTAGGGCCCCGTGAGCTACTGAACAACTAAGATTAGAGTTGTGGGGCTTGATTTCTGAAGTACCTAGAGCAGAAGGTACTAAATGCACAGAATTAAACGTTTAAGTTGTAGTGGACTTCAAGAGGTCCAGTCTACCCACTCAGGAGAGTCAACTAAAGCAGGCTGTGGAAGTGTTTCATGCCAGGCTGAATGGTGCTTTAAGGAGGCATTAACTGCCTATTGCAGGGGCTTTGGAACTAGGTGATCTTCCAACCTAACCCATTCTGTGATTCCAGGTTACTCAGGGCTGAGCCAAGTTAGTTTTTGAGCATCTCCAAAGACAAAGAGTTCCCAACCTCCCTGAACAAACTGCTCCAGTGTTTTAACACCTGCACACTACAAGTTTTTTCTCACTTTTAAGTTGAATCTTGTGTATTTCAGTTTGTACCACTTTTCCACTCACTGGATACCTCCAGGAAGAGTCTGCTTCCATTTTTTTCACTCCCTTCCATCAGGTATTTATGCATGTTGATACGTATCTATACACACTGAATCCACATGCAAACCTTTCTCATGGATAATAAAATCCCATCTCTTCTAGCCTCTCCTGGTATACCAGATGCTCTAATCTCTGTCATTGTAGTAGACTCATGCTGGACTCATGCCAGTGTCTTTATAGGATGGTCTCTGGCCCAGACTGTGCTCCATCTGCATGGAATGCAGGCCACTTTCGCTGTTCAGTTCCCTAATGTTTTGGTCTTCTGTTCCTGCTGGCATGGTGAGCGGGGGATGTTTTACAAAGGGTCTCCAAGTGCTCAGCACTGCTTAGATGCACACAGACCACAGACAGACTGATGAAGAGGTAAGACACAAACTTGGCCTGCTTCATGAAAAGTGAATACAACCTCTGATTCTTCATCCATTTCTGCAGTGGACTTAAATGAGTTCACAAGTATATTTGATTTGCTCCCAATTTGTCTCTATTAAAAAAAAAATGATATGAGTATCAATAGCACAACCTCAGGATCACTGGAAGTACTAGAAGAAGGGCAGTAGACGCATTGCATTCACTTCAACAATTTCATAATAATTTGCTTAAAGCCAACAAAACCTGAGACTTTTTCAGTTCTTACAAGAGGCAACTTTTGGCTTCCCTTAACTCCCCTTTGTCTTGTTTCTGTCAATAGAAACATGACTATCATTACGATTTAATGTAACAACTTGAGGGGAGTGTTTCTATCCTTAATTTTGATAAAACATTCAGCAAAATGATAAGTGCAAACAGGAACATTCTCTTCCCAGCAGAAATTTAGGAGGATCCAGGCAACTTTTGCCCTCATCACATCTTCAGAAGGTTCGAGGTGCCTGCCCACAAATACAACACCATCTGACCATGGCTGAGATGGGTGGATGGTAGAGTCCAGAATGGAAAACATATACTGGCTTCTCCTGCAGGAAATTCAAAATGATACTGAGATGTATGTTTTAGATGAAACACTCATCTGTAATTCTACCAGCCTTGCTGCCACATTCCTCAGTATTCCTTGTATTTTTTACTCTGAAAAGCATGAAAACAGAAGACCATGAAGAGATGGACTTTTGGTCACACCTGTGTGCATCACAAGTTATCTTGGATCTACTACAAGAGGCTCTTTCTGGAATATGGATATCTTCCCTATTTATAGCAATTCCCTTTGGGAATTTGGGAATTGTCTTACACTTTGATTTGCTTATCACTGTGCATGATCAACCTGCTACCCAGTGTTCCTCTTTCCCCAAAACTCAGACTCCATCTTCCCCAACACAGTGTGATACTCATTTTTGTTTGTAAAATTCAGTGACAAAACCAGGTACCTAAAACCTGATTGATGTCTCTGCTTTTTTTGTTTATACTGCTTTCTGAACAGAGCAGAAAGATCACTCTTGAGTTCCAGGCTACAAAGATTCCTCATCAAAACCAGAATTTGTCTGCACACTGCTTTAGGAATCAGAAGCAGTCCGCTGTTCAGTAAGAATCAAACCCATGAGCTGAGCCGGCACAAGTATAAACACCACTCTGAATTACTGCCCAAACTTACATGGCATCAGTTGGAACCTCCTGCATGGGGTGGAAAGGTCTTCATAGGTACTAGCTAATGAAACTGCTCATATAGCCAATCTGAACTGTGCCTGGTCTTCTTCCGAGCTGCTGACCTCAATCTAGCAGCAAAGATCTAAAATTAAGTGAGCATGCAATGACAAACAGGCATAAGGAGCCACATTTCAGCACTTCTGCTGCAGAAAATCTGGTTTAGAGGAAGAGGCCATAGGGGCGTGACTACAAAAGAAAACCTTCCTTCCCTCTTGGGGTGGTTGCTATTTAGGAAGGGAAAATGTGTCGTACAGCACAGCTGAAGAAACAGCATGACACATGTATTTTGCATAGCAACTTGCATGAAAGCTACTGAGACATTCATGTAATTAATTATCCAAAGTACATGATTTCTGCACAAATAAAGAGAAATGCTGGTGGGCAGCAAACACTAGAAAAACTGAACTTGTCTGAGATTCTGCAAAACCTGTGTCAGGATTCAGGTGAAATCTCGCTTCCATTTCAAAGTAGATAGAGGTAGGAATTTTATTAGGTTCAACAGATTTAAAGAATATTGTTTAAAAAAGAAAGCAAACAAACCATCATAACAAAAATATCACACTCCTGAAGTATTTCCTATGTAAACTTAAAGGAATAATAATTAAGGTGTATTTCTCTTGCTCAGGCCAAAGCAAAGACAGAGGGGAAAAAAATAACCTTTTGTCTGATTTGCCCCTAAGTTAAAGGGCTATAATCTATTGCATCCTGTGACCATTCCTGTGTGTGTGCCAGCAACCTTCAAGACCCCTGTAGATCTTAAGAGGGTAGGGGATATTAATAGGCAAGTAGTTATGCCCTCCTTTCCTTTATAACTCCAGTCTCAGTTAGAGCAGGGGACACATGACAGAGGCAGAGCCCCCTCTTTTGTAGAAACAAAGGAAAGCACGAGGCCTCAAATCAGAACACCTAGCTACAGAAATGCACTATTACAATCTAATTGAGGGGGACTCAACCACAAGACAAACTGTGTCCATGTGTAACTGCAAAGTGGCAACAGAACCCATAGGTAAGCTGGCATTTCTCCACAGATGACTGTGAAACAGAGCAATAAGACTGCACAAACCAGAGGGCTTGGGAATAAAATCTTTTAAAGAAAGGCAATAAATAAATAGGAAAAGAATAGATGGAAGAAGAGAGTCTTGAGTCTGCACACTGAAATTATGCGTTTAGTTAAGCTGGCAGAGAAAAGCATAATTGGTGTTTTAATTCTGGCAAAGAGGGAGTGTTTTTCCATACTGGAGATCACTGCATTTCTCTCTGAAAAGAGGCAGAGGAGCAACATGTGCTACCGCAGCTGATTAACAGTGCCGCCAGCCGGCCTGCTGGAAGAGTGCCAGTCTGCAGGATTGAGAGAAAACAAGGTAATAATGTACATCTACTCACCATCTTTCACCCAAAAAAGTCTTCACAGTCAGACTCTGGTCCTGTGAGCCCTTTGCCAATGTCAAGAGTCAGGCCTGAACCAGATGGTGCTACAGAGGCAGTGTAAATGCAGCCAGTAAGATGTGTGCTGGCACTGAGATATTTAAAGTTACACTTTCCAGCACTTACAGGGTGATTTCCTATTGGCAGCTGAACTTTAAACTGAGTTAAGTAAAAGCCAACAGCGCCAACAGCGCCAAACCCATGACAGTTCCGTTACAACGATGTAAAGCCAACATCAAAAACTCTGCATTAAGATTTCCCTAAAGCAAATCAAAGGGTCGTGGAACCTTTCACACAGCTTTTTGGACAGCAGTAAGGAACTGGTTTGCAATACAGAACTGTGTAATGAAAAAGCAGTTCTGGAAGGAGGAAAGGTGTCATTTACAAACCCAGTCTTATATTTTTCCACAATACTGGTCAGGATTTTGTTATACTGTCACCACAAGATTATGTGGCTACATTTTATATTTGAAGTGCAGGTCTAAATGAACTGATGGGGAACAGTATAAACAGTTTATACTGTGTGGTTGTCATGAGGTGTTGCTACTGCAGACAGTTTCCTTTCCACTGAGATGTCTCTGTGGGCGTATACATGGGACCCCAAGTAACCCCTAAAAATGCGACAGAAAGGAGGTATAGTGGGACAAAGAATGTAGTAAAGTCAGGTAAGAGATAACACCTGACTACCAGTGAAAGTTTAATTTTCCATCTCCAAAACATGTCTGGGAGCCATCATCCTTATCCAAAGACTCTTTGAAACTGTCTTATTGCTCTCCAGAGCTAGTGACAACCTTTTGGCCAATAAAGGCAGAGAAATGCAAGAGTGAATAGTGGCCGTGTAAGCCATGTTTCTGAAGCAGACACATACAGACTCTGTGATGCTGAGAAGATCCTTGGCTTTTTATGCATGTTTCTCAATTACATCATTGCATCTTCATGGCTTTGAGACCACCACTGAAGATTAACTTGGTTGTGAAACAAAGGAAGGACCTTTATTCCTAGGGAAGTAGTATCTAATATGGAGTGTTAAGGAAATGCTGACAAGTGTCAATGGAATGCCAGACAACATGTCCACTAACAGATTCACCAAGGAAGAAGGCAAAATGCTCTGAGCACTATTGTTTTTCTTTCAGCAGTGGCAGCACAGCAAACGCGTCTTCCCAGAGAAATGGCAGAACAGATCCTCCTTGCAAACCTCCATTTCATTTCCTGGATGGTGAAAGCAATAAGCTGTTTTAAGAGCCTGTCCTAACATACACTAACTCCATGTTCATCCAAAGGAATCAGGTTATCACTTGCTTGGAACACTGTAATGTTGGGTTGTTTCCCATACATAATCTCAGTTTTGCTAATTTCTGAGTCACTTCTCTTATTCTGAAATTCCAGTCATCACTCCAACAGGCATGGCTTATACAGGTAAGTCAATGCCTGTCAACTGAAGACCAGCACCTACTTCTAACAGATTCTGACATGCTTACTCAATCACACTAATCTGTCATTATGACCTAAAATCCTGAGTCCCCAGTGTGGAATGAGTACCTGGATGACAGCGAAGTCACAGAAATCAAGTTTTTGGCTGGACTGTGGGATCTGTGTCTTGTTTTGCACCCACCAGGACATTTAGGGGAACATTTCAATACTAGATTATGAACAAAATAAACATACTCCAAAAGGATACATAACAGTGGGAACACCCCGTGTTGCCAAATATTTTCGGATGAGCCGCTCGGTACCATACCAGTTGAAACCTTTTGTTGCATACCCAATACGTGGAAGATGCACTGTTGCTAAGAAGGGAACAGAGAGGACGCTCTTGAGGACAAGGTACACACATAGAAAGCAATCTAGATAAGGACATCAAGCTACTCGAAGAGAACAGAAGAAATATTTTGGAAAATAACATATCAGCCATGGAAACCTCCCACTTACTTCAGAAGAAAAACCACAGAGGACAGGAGAAATCAGTTATCATCTTTAGATGCAATCACACATGTCATGATCGCCTCTTCTACTGCCCAATCACTTACCATTCCTTTTCTTCGCTGCTAAATAAATCTTCTTCAGTCCCTTTTCCAAAGCAGACAGCTTAATGCCAGACAAGTTGTTGGACCGATCTCGGTGCTGAGCAACAATCAAAGCCAGCTAAGGAGAAAACACACAAAAACCTGAAATGGAGTCTATATGCAGTGCTAAGAGACACAGCAACAACCACTGACAAAATATGTTACTAACTGTTAGCTTTAATAATTGCAAAAAAGACCCTCTTGTCTCTAAAGTTTAACTGCAAGGTAGCCATGCTCAGTATCCAGTGTTGTTATTACTGTCAAAAAGGCCTAACATTTATTTCACATAGCTTCAAAACAACGTGGACAAAGCAACACAAAAAGGAGCTTCTCATTCTCACCAGGTCTTGTCCTTTTTTCCTGGATTTTTTATCATCAATAGGGAATAACAGGGTTCTTCCCAACTCTAGGTCTGTGCAGAAAACAAAAGCAGAAAAACAAAAACATTAGTCCTGAGGAGTCTAGCAGTGATTTCACTGTCATGTTGTGCATTATTCTCCTTGGCTTTATCTCATGATGGTTTCAGCAGTCAGGCTCTTTGCCCATGGAAGCAAGACAGACACTGCCACCTTCCCCCATCCTTGCAACAAACAGATGCAAATATATCCCAGTTAAAGACCACAAGACCTAGTTAAAATGCAAAGAGAGACATCCAAACAAGAAAGGATCTACTATGAGATAGAAAAAGCAACAGGTCTATCTTACAGCAAAATATGCATTCCTCACCAGCTGCAGGTACCTCAAAACTGCTAATACATGCTCAGATTAGTGCTTTGAAGGAACCAACGACTCAGCTGAACACTGCCTGAGGTGGCTCTCATCCTTTATAAAAGCACTTTGACAGACTATGCAGTGCTGTGTCTTACTGTTATGCTTTAAAAGCTGAGCAGAATTTGTAAGTTTAATTTGTGTGCTTTCTGCAGAAAAGTTTGGGTTTGAAAAGTTTCTGCTCACCCCCACACCCCCACCCTGCTTCCCTTAATGACTTCCACTTTCTTCTTTGCTCTTCTCTCCATCTTGGTGTCTGTTTAGAATTGCACTAGCTCTGCTGCTGAGAGAAAATGTTATCTCAATTTACATCTAGGAACTCTCAAGGTTTACTAACTAATCTGTGTTCAACTGGAGAGACTGAGAATTCTGAACTTTGAAAATCTGTGAGGATCAAGACTGAAACTGGATGACCACCGTGATTTCAGAGAGAAGCAGGAACTGTCTACAAATGGACGTTTTTATCTGTTAACTCTAAAAGCATAGTGATCAAACTCCATATGTCTGTGTCTTAAGTCTTGTGTGGGGTTTTTCTGTGTGGTGGAGGGAATGAATTAAACTATCTTGGTGCTTTTCTTCTCCAAACTGAGTAAGCTGTTTCACTGCCTGCAGATTCCTAAGTGGATTTGTTAAATTCTCCCTTTGTGTCTGACCCTTTAGATAAAAGTTCTTTGACAGACTCTCTGACCCACAACATTCATGGTGAACTCAGTGAGACACATGGGGATCCAGAGAAGGACCCACTACTACTACCACTACACTCCCATATACTTATATAGAGAAAAACATCTCGTGAATAATGAACAAGTTGCTTTTTTTTTCCTTTTTTCATGACTTGTAGCATGGATCAGAATGACCAACCACCATGCAGAGTTCTCACACTCCAAACAAGTCAAGTCAAAGCATCCACTGCATAACTACCCTCAGCGCTAGGGATGCACATCTCTAGGGATGCACATCTCTAGAGCAGAGAAAAAAAATGCAAGCATCAAGCTAGCCAGGCACCTCAGGTCTGCAACATCAGTGGGATTAAAAGGTCTTTAAAACATGACTCTAGGCCAAGATACTTGAATCTCCTACCTTTCATCTTTCCTGCCATCTCATATATTTTCCTTGGCTGATCAGAACGAGCCTCCAGAGCTGTAAATAAACCGCCCCTTCCCCAACGGCCGGAATCATCTAGAACAAAATTACAAGTTAGAATCTTTTTAGAAAGTGACAATGAAAACCACCCCTGCAGGAAAGTGGACCTGCTCCATACAAATCTGAAGAATTACTGTTAAATCAGATATGCGAACTACACATGAACTGCAACCAACCAGTACTGAAGGGATCACCTTTGAGGATAAACTTTAGCCCTAGAAAAAACCAAACCTGTCAGAGTTCCCTGAAAAGTTCTGCAGAAAGCATTTATTCCTTCTTACTGTCCAGTGAGGATGCTCAGTCAATCACTAACAATGGCAGCAGGCACACAAATCTATCAACATCCTCACATAAATATAGGTCCACAGAGCACAGACCCAGTATGCAAGCAGACTGCTGAGGGGGCTTCCCACAACTGAAAGTCTGTTAATTGCAGGTTGTTACTTTTATTTCACAAATTTTAAGTATGACTTTTGTTTTAACTTAAAAGAAATCAGATTATAATATTCTGCTTTAGCAGTCACCAGAGAGCAGCTTCCAGCACTAATTCAGGAGGAATTCTGTAATCTGAATTTCTCTCCCTCAAGTTCAGTGTCCTAACAGAGGTCCTTAAATTAGGAGACTAGCCTAGAACCTCTGTAATGTCAGTCTTGAGACAAGTACTGAGAGGTAGAAACTGACTTCAGCCTTCAGAAGTGTTGAATCCACTCAACTGCAAAAAAGGAGACGATTTTCAATCTCTTAGTTCAATCCCCACAGCTTTCACAGAATGATCAAAAGGTCCTGCTCACTGGATGAACTATCCCCACTTGGCCACAGACAAAAAATTTCAAGCCATACAAGCATTTTTCAAGAGGCTCACTCATAAATCTGAAGAGGGCAAGGAAAGTACCCCACTAGTGTTTGTGTGCATTATACATGATAGAATGGGGGCTGTATTACCCCTGCCTCACGCAAGACTAAGTCAGATTCAAATCAAAATTATTTCAGTCCAGAAGGAAAGTAGAAACTCTTAGGCTAGCAGGGACAATTTTACTCCCTTGTCCGCCTCACTCAACAATTTTCCTGTTGTCACACAAGTCTCACCTAAGCAGTGGACAATGATGGCATCCTCCTCTTCTGCCTTGGGGTGGGTGACATCTCCCATGACATACTTGATACTGTTCAAGTTTGCATCTTCATAATCTAAATCCATATTCAGCTTAGCATCCTCCTCTTCCAGCTCTTCCTCAGAGTCACTTTCTTCTGAAGGGAGGCAAGGAGATGTGTACTGATTTGCCTCCCACCAAGCCATCCTGAAACAAAACAAGAGAAGATGATGTTCAATGATAATCAATGGTGGAGGGCACATCTTGCTTTAAATAACTGCAGTGAAACTCAGGAGACCCAGACCGGCATTCCCTCTGCTCCTCTTCCCTATTTTATACCAGAACAAAGTTTACCACACTTGTTATCTGTGATATTAAGAGCCACATGCCAGTGTGATAAAGTAACTGCAAGTCTCAATAAAGTAAACATATGACAATGGGCAAGGAGCTACTTAGAGTGGTGAAAAGAAAAAAGATCTGGGAAACAAAGAGGAGAAAGGTAGGACAGATGCCAGCCACAGATGTCAGAGGGGCCAACTGTGACATTTCAGAAAGCTTCTCTCAAAAGCTCACTGTGCATTCAGCTGTGAGGTTCTCAACTCAGGCCACTCTATGCAATAAACTAGATGTGAAATCAGGCAGTGTGTTTAGAGGAAAAGGGCCCTTGCAAGGGGTAAATAATTTTCCATCTTCATGTCCCTAGGCAGTTTGAGCACACACAGAGAAACATCTGGATGTATGAAGCAAACTGTCTCATGAGGGTATCCTCCAGCCATTTTGTCATCTCCTTCCCTCATCCCCAGTCCCACCTGCCAGAGTGAAACACAGCACAACTTGGTTTTGTCAGTCAGAAACAAATTTCTACAAACCATACTTTTTCTTGTGCTCTGCCTCTGCTTTTGCCTTCTTCTTTTCTTCCATCAGCCTTGCTCTCTTTGCAGCCGCTTCTTGGCGCTTCTTTCGCCTCGCCTCCAGCTCCTCTGCACTCAACAAGTGCTTCCTCCTGGTTGACAGTTCCCGAAGTCCTGTGAGAAGGGTCTGGAAAAAGAATCATGGAAATAAACTGCACTACTTAAAGCCATGTCTACTGCCCACTTTAAATCAACACTCCTTTCTCATTTGTCTATTTGTCCACAGGTCTTAATCATCAGATCCCACTTGCAGTTTTGTAATGCAAGTTACTTACATTGTAGGTGCCCTGCACAAGTGCTTCACCTGTGTACTGCAAACCACATCTTTGATGTGTGATCACAACTGCTAAACTGTCAAGCCTTCGAATTCAAGAGCTAACTTTACTATGTTGTCATCCAAATATGTTAAATATATAACATAGCTTCTGCGAGCTGTGCATAAAGACAGAAAACTGTGAACTTCATTTCCCACAAGGAAATGAAAGATCATCATGTGCCTTGTCATGTCTTTCGTCTTACATTTGCTTTGTTCCGAAGAGCTCTCCCTTCCTTACTGGTCTCTTCAGTTAAGGCTTTCTGAAGATCCAAAAGCTGCTCAAATGCTTTTTTGTCTTCTCTGCTGGGTTCTTTGGAATAATCTTTGCCTTCATACACGTACATGTGATCTTTAAAACAAACAATTTAGAAGAGTAAAAAGAAACTGAAAACACTTAAACCTGAAGCGTAGAGTAGCATCAAAAGAAACATGATTTCTATGTAACACTGTTCTACCCTCAGCAGAAGATGATGTTTGCTGATACAACTTTTTTATATGACCAGTGTCAGCATCATGTAGAAATGACAAAGTCAAGATTTGCTTCTTTAAGCAAAAGCTTTTCATTTAAGTAACTTACACTGGCAAAGAACCTTTTTTTGTTTCAGTCAATTAAATATTTTAAGTTGTCACTCCATCGCCATTCTCTTTGGTCACTCCTCCTCTGCCAGCAGTGAATTAATTTAGCTGTGCTATCTAGCTACAGGCAACTCCTTTAAATGAATAGCAAACTTTCTCTTTTGAGCTCCCAAACAAAACAATAGCACAGAACTCTAGCAACCCACGGTTGCTGCTCAACAGGTGAGCTATTTTCTCAATAACTATTATGCAGTGTGCTACCACTGCTCCTCCCTAAGTTACCAACAGAAAATACCACTCTTTGCTAAACATCAGCGTGTAATTGTTGCTGGCAACTGCTGCAGGACAGACAATACTTAACCTACAGGGCCTTATTTCTGCTTTAGTTACAGATCTATATTTAACTGCTACTGTGTAGTCAAAACAGAAATTCAGTCTTTCTCACTAGCACTGCAAGTATCCTTAGGTACTTTATTCTCATGTAGTGCAGGGCTGTGAGAAACTAGCCACAATTGTGTGACATCTGGACTGGCAGGCAGAGAGTACTGAAGACAGAGTAGGTTTGCTCTTCTTGTTTACACTTCCGTGACTCTGCATTTCTTATTTGACATTTTAGAAATTTTTAAGGTCATTTCAATTTGTGATTTTCCTGGCTAATAGTGTTTTGTTTGGAGATAAATACAAAACACCTGCTATCTAGCCTTTCCTTAAGTTACTTGATCAACAAAACTGTTGATCAATCTTAGTGGTTCTCTGTGAGAAAAACCAGTAACTGCAGTTTGAGTATTTTTCTTTTTCTCATAACCTTCACCTGAGGTCTCAACACTTTTTTTAATTCAGACTCCAGCCACCAAAACTGGGCAAGTATAGTTACCATTACCTCACAGCACAAAGAAGAGCAATAAAGGATCAGAAATACAGTTTGTGGACAAGCCACAAACAAAATCCAAGTTGCTTATTTAATTACAAGTCCATGTTTCTTCTTGTTGCCTGAAAAATGGCACCCCTGCCTAGGAAATGCCACCTCTGCCAGCATCCAAGTGTCATGCATTTTATAGGTATTTAGAGTAACTTACTCTCTTTGACCTCCTCTTCACTCTCTTTCTCTTGTGGCTGCACAACATCCATTATCCACTTCCCTCCTTTTGTCTCTCCAAGGATGTTCTCTAGCTCCACATCCTGTATTGTACTCCCCTCAGAGGAAAGCAATTTATCCAAGCCAAACTTCAGGATTTCACTCAGCTTTAACAAAGAGAAGGGGAAGTTTGGTATTAATATTTCCTAATTGCATGCCAATCTCAGCATCTTGAGCTTCTTGGGCTTAAATGCAAAGAATGCACAAATGAAGAAATCTAAGCCTTAAAGTTACCTGTCAAAATGCTTAAGCTTTAACATACTTAGTTCTCCCAACACCTGATGGGACAGGCCCCCACAACGTATCTCCCTCAAGCACAACTCATCCAGACTTGAACAGGTCATTTTCCTCCAGGGCTAAGTGATAAAGCAGTGTTTTACTGGCTGCATACAAGCAGCTTTCTGCATAGTGAGAAAGACTGGGCTTGGTTTTGCTCCCAATTCCTTTAAAACAACAGCTTAAAGACCACAAAAATCCATGGGGAGAAAAATATCAGCATGGAATTTCCTATGGGCTCAGTTCCACTCCGCCCATGGAAACAGTAATTGCTGAGATACACACTGATGGGGCAGGGAGGGGAGGTGGTAGGATAAAGTACATGCTAATTCCAAACCTCTCTCAAGGTTTAGTTGCACACAGGGGATATATTCCCCTAAATGTCACCTTGCTTGAGGTTTTCAACTCCAGTTCTCAGCACACATCTCAGCTTTCAGGTCAGAATTATAAATCATACTCTGATTCCCGAGACTCTACATTTGCCAAGATGGTTGACCAAGTTTCAGACTAGCAAACAAAAGCTGACTAAGTATTTATCATCAGCTCTGATTGTGAGAAAAAAGCACCCGAGGCAGATAAACTGCAGAAAGAATGAGTCAGCCTCCACTTTAGTCCTGTTATAATTAAAAATAAACAAGTAAACCAAGGAGAGATTCTGCCTTCCCCACTTCTTCAAGAAAGGAACACCCTATGTCAACAACAAATGTGACTCAAAACTAAAAACTGTCTTCAAACAATAAATTTTGCCTGGACTTGGGATGTCATTTTGGTTTCTAAGATATGTAGAAGCTGACAAGTCAATACATATCTCAGAATCATAGAATGGTTTAGGCTGGAAGGGACCTGAGTGATCATCTAATTCCAAACCCCCTGCCAAGTGCAGGGACACCTCTCACTACACCAGATTGCTCAGAGCCCCATCCAACCTAGCCTGGAACACTTCACAGATTCATAAAATGGGATCTTAAAGATTATCCAGTTCCATCCCCCCCTGCCATGAGCATGGACATCCCCCACTAGACCAGGTTGCTCAAGGTCTCATCCAATCTGGCCTTGAACACTTCCAGATGGAGCATCCATTACTTATATATGGACAATCTGCTCCAATGCCTCACCATCCTCACAGTGAGGAATTTCTTCCTAAGATCTCCCCCAAAACTTCAGTGTTTGACTAGGTTCATATCAGATATAAACAGAAACACTCAGGAACACTTCCAAAGACATTACCACAATCAAATTGAGGCTAGAGGTCTATTTTACCTGTAAATCTGCTGGTCTCTGAGGGTTAGGCACTCCCAGGGCAAACTGACCCCCTTCTACAATGGCATTTGTCAGCCGGAGCTTAGAAGCTGCTCTTCGGTAAATTATTTCTTCAACTGTATCTCTCCCAATCAAGCGGATGATTTTTACAGGCCTTAAAAAGTTTAAGAAAATTCTTATCAATTTTCTCTTTTGAGGTGCACTAAAGCCAGCTGCTTGCATGAAGCACTACCTCCTCATCTACTCCTTTGGTGGGGAAAAAAAAGGCAAGAACAAGATCAGCAAAAATAACTAGCAGAAACAACACAGATACAACTGATTCTTGACACAGGAGAAATGCTCCATGCAAAAGATTAAGCAAACCTCTGGAATCTCTTTTAGAGTCACAGAACAGCTTAGGTTGGAAGAGACCTCATGGATCTTCCAGGTCCAACCCATTTGCCACAGACAGGATCACCTCTCATTAAGACCAGGTTGCTCAGAGCTCCATCCAACCTGGCTTGAATTCTTGAGGCATGGAGCTTCACTACTACTGTGGGCAACCTGTTCTTGTGCCTTACCACCCTCATAATGAGGAATTTCTTCCTAAAATGTAATCTAAATCTACCCTCTTTAAGTTTGAAACCATTCCTCCTTTTCTTACCACTCTCTTCCTCCAGAACTGCAAATTTCCCGCTCTAGACACACGACAAAACTGAATGTGGACTGGAACAGAGAAACAAGGAGGTAAAATCCTTTCCAAAAAAACAAGAGCATTAGCAACCAAAACAGAGGTACCAACATTTCTCACCTATGCTGCCCAATTCGGTGAGCTCGTGCTATTGCTTGCAGGTCATTTTGTGGATTAAAATCACTATCAGTAAAAATAACTGTATCTGCTGCTGTGAGGTTCATGCCAACTCCACCTATAAAGAAAGAACAAGGCAACTAAGCATGTGTTCTGAACATGTGTTTTAGAACAAATCTGGGGGGCAGAGAGTCCCAGTTATGCCCCCAATCTATGCGTAAAAAAAGGTTTGACACACAGAATGTAAGTGAAAAAAATAAATAACTTTATAAAGGAAGCTTATTAAATAGCTATGCTAACAAAACAAAGGTAATTCCCCTCCCCAAAACCCGTATCCTACACCAAAAACCCACTGCCCCCCAAAACTTCAAAAGGTAATTCAGTAGGGTTAACGTCGGATGCCAGGGAAACAGCAGGTAGAGTGCTGGAGCCTGGGTGAAATCCATGGGGAAACATGGCTGCAGCGAAGTGGTAGTGAAAAAGCCACAAAGTAGCTTCCACAGGCAGTGGCTTCC
>VZRI01006880.1:8766-30059 GCA_013397515.1 Upupa epops
CACACAGTCACACACGCACACACACAGTCACACATGCACACACACAGTCACACACAGTCACACACGCACACACACAGTCACACACGCACACACACAGACACACATGCACACACACATCACATTTTACACAAATTTGTCCTAATTTCCTGTTCTCGGAGCGGAGGAGGTTTCCTGTGCTGGAACAGCTGTGCTGGCTGCCTGGCCCAGAGAGGGTTGAATTCACCGCTAAAGCTGCTGCAGTCAGAGCGGGACAGATGCCAGGCCCTGCTTTTCCATGTTATGGTTTTGCTGGGGTTTCATGGAGGAGGGGGCAGCTATTAGGTAACAGGAATGGGGTGGGCAAATGGTGTCGCCAGCCAGGAGAGGCCCTGGCGCAGGCGCGCGGGTCCGGATCAGATATCAGAGTGAGAGATGGAGCCCGTTTGATGTGGAGGGGGAGACAAAACCCCTCTTGTGCAGGGTGGTGGGAGGCGAGCAGGGCTGTCTGTGCGGTTGTGGTGGCCCCCAGAACAGTTGTTGCTTCTGGCTCCAGTTTTTTTGGGGGGAATGCTAAGTGAGGGGGTTGACCTAGTTGTTTTTCTTTTTGAAAAGCTATGTAAAATTGTCTGCAGGATGGGGAGCACATCCCTGCCCCAGATGCCCCTGGCTCCCACCTCATTTAACCTTTAGCCCCCCCAAGAAGGCATTGCCAGGGAGAGAGAAGGGGAAGTAAATCCCTTTCTCTGGGAATAGAATCATACGATTGGAAGAGACCTCCAAGCTCATCCAGTCCAACCATCACCCCAACCCCCCCTGCCCACTAAACCCTGTTCACCAGAGCCACAGCTACTTGGTGTTTGAGCCCCTCCAAGGACAGTGACTTCCCCCTCCCTGGGCAGCCTGTTCCAACCTCTGACCATTCTGTCAGGATTTCTCCTGAAGGCCAGCGTAACCCTCCCCTGAGGCAACTCGAGGCATTTCCTCTTGTCCTATCACTGGTCACTGGGGAGAAGAGATGGACCCCCACCTCTCTCCACCCTCCTCTCAGGGAGCTGTAAAGAGCAAGAAAGTCTTCCCTGGTGCAGGCTAAATGACTGCCTTGATTGCTGGGTCCCCCTCTGGAGATGCCTGCACGAGGGGTCTCTGGTGGGATCTGTGGGTGCTGCTCACTGCTCTGCAGCGGGTGGGGCTTTAGGGCAGAGGTAACCTGAGCAGGGGAACAGATTGCAAGAATTTCCCCAGCTGTGAACACACAGGCTCCTCTTTCCCTCCCTGACCCCTTTCTGAAGGAGCTGCAGGTTTAAAGCAGTGGGGTTTTTCTTTTCATTCGTCAAAAGCCTGAAACCCTCCTTTATTTCAAGATGTTGCCTCCGAAGATGGCTCAGAGCTCAGCTTTTGTTACTCAGAGGTCCTTTGCCTGCCTCTTAACTTCCCTTCCACATAAACACAGTTAACTTTCTCCCAAGGTGAAAGGGGCAATGCCAACAGGGTGGTGCTGTCCCTACAGCCTGTGAGCACCCCAGGCTCTGGCTGCTGCTGGCTCCTCTTCCCAGAAATCCCAAGGTCAGCTGGGATAAACACAAGGGAGGAGGTTCCTCTTTGTAAAAGAGGGATTTGAATTGCCTTGAGTAAAATGCAAGAGAAAACCAGCCACAGCAGAGCCAGTTCCAGCTCCTTTGCTTCATCTGGGATAGATCTGGTTGTGTGGTGCTGGGTATGGGAGAGAAACCATCAGTGTCGGCATCCCTGGGGGGACCTGGGGGTCTTAGTGGGCACCAGGTTCAATGTGAGTGTACAGGGTGCTGCTACAGCAAAGAAAGCCAGCAGGGTGCTGGGCTGCGTTAGCAAGGGTATCAGCACAGACAGACAAAGTCACTGTCCTCTAGTCAGTGCTGCTCAGACCACACCTGGAGTCCCGGGTCCAGTTTTGATCCAAGTTGTAAAAAAAAGATGTGGACAGGGTGCAGGGAGGGGCCACCAGGATGATTCGGATGATGGGAAGAGTTTCCGTATGAGGAAAGGCTGGGAGAGCTGGGTTTGTTCAGACATTGGAGGAGAGAAGACTCAGGGAGGACCTTATCCTCAGGCCCCAGCACACAAAGGGTGGCTGCCAAGAGAAGCGTAATTCCCTTCTCACAAGGAGTCCCGTAAAAAAAACAGGAGGGGATAGGTCTGAGATTCCCATTGAAGTCTAGGAGAAAAAAACTCCCCCATGAGAACAATTAACCCCTGGAATCATCTCCCAAGGGAAGGGGTCGATGGCTCTGCATGAGGCAGTTTGCAGACCCAGCTGGACAGGCTGCTGGGACAGCGAATCCAGACTCTGTTTTTAGCTGGAGAGATTGGACTGAATGATCCTTGAGGTCCTTTCCAACATGGGATTGAGACTCTGTGAATTCCAGGCTGGGTTTCACTGCTTTATGGGTCTCCTGTCTCTTGCAGTCAGTTTAGGTTGAGAAGTGTTGACAGCCTCAGGGTTTCTGGGTTTGCCAGTGGGGGAGTGCGGAGTCTGTCCCCTGCTGTGGCTTGGTGGGTGCTGTCAGATGAGCCCCTTACCCTGAACATCACCTATTTTTTGTCTTTGCAGTTGAGGCCAGTAGCAGGGCTAGCAGGGCCCACTCCTGCCCTTGTGGGCAGCGAAGTGAGCATGGAGTGAGATGCTCCCCGCAATGGCACCTGCTAGTTCACAGCACTGGCTTGTAGACAAGTTCCTTGCTGAGTCCAGTGAGAAAAATCAGCTTGAAAGACCCTTTTCTAATTGCACCAGTGTTCCCCCACTACTACCCCCATATTTACCTTTGAGGTTTTTTCCTTCTGGCCCTCTGGTTCTTTTTTTCCCCTTGGCTGACTGTGTGCAAAGGCAGCTCAAGGCAGCTCTGTTCTCTCCCAGTGAGCACGGTGGTGGTTTTCCAGCGTCATTACACGGAAGGGCTTTTCTGTCTCCTTGTTTGCAGACTGGTTTCCTGCCCGGCGAGATGGGGATCGCCAGCCCGAGCACACTCTCCCCCACCGGGGTGAAAGGGGGGTCTCAGTATTTTTCTTACCCCAACAATCCCCGCAGGAGAGGTGCTGAGAGCAACATAGGTGAGTCCCTCTGTGTCACCCTCAGGTGCCACCACTCCGCTCTATGCTGTGTCTTGTGGGTGGGGTGGGCGCCCGCGGTGGATCAGCCTTTGGGGCTGGAAGTCCTGAGGTTGCTTGTGGGTGTGCAGAGGCAGGAGTGTTTCTCTGGTTGTTGGGGCTGGGGTGGGGGATAAAAAATGATTTTTTAAAATGGGAATTGGATTAAGAGTTATGGAGAAATTCCTTCTGCCTGGAAAGTGTCAGATGAGGTGAGAGCAGCAAATGGCTTGAGGTTC
The DNA here is from genome assembly GCA_013397515.1 of Upupa epops. Taxonomy (NCBI): domain Eukaryota; kingdom Metazoa; phylum Chordata; class Aves; order Bucerotiformes; family Upupidae; genus Upupa; species Upupa epops. Next base: position 12,105 of record VZRI01006880.1, read on the forward strand.
TCCTAAAGCTGCCTCCAGCCACACCTCAGTGGTCATTCCTGGAAAACCTTGAGCCACCTTTGAGGCTGTTCCCCCTACCTGGGGCCACAGTCCTGCTTCAAGCAAACTGACTGCCAGAAGCAAGGCTGAGCCCTGGCCATGGCAGTGTTTGCTCTGGTTGCTCTCCTTACCTTACCTGCAGCAGGCATCACCCACATGTGGATCCACCTCAGCACAGCCCATTTTCCTTTTAACCTCCTCAGAGATGACGCTAGAATTTAGCTGTAGAGTGAACACGAGCCCCAGTTCAGAGCTGGTGTTTCTTGTCACAGTTCCCCCTACCCCCTCCACAGTGACTTGCTGCTATTTTGGGTTTTCCCCAACAAATGAAACCAGAAGCCACCCAGTGCTCTCTGTGTTTCTTTCCTGTTGCTTTTCAGCAAAAGGCAGCCGTGCCGGTGCTGTGGCTCTGCAGCGTGGCTGGGTTCTGCTGTCGGCCTTCTTTTGCATTGGGTCACTCTGGGTGATGAATTTCTCCTCTGGCACCACAACCTGGGCAGACCTGTGGGGCAGCATCTTGCACCCCCGTAGCTGGGAGCTAAACCGACCCCCACCTCTGACCCCCCCATTTTTTATCGGTAGTTCCCCTTGGAATGTTTTCCCCCAGCCCATCCCTGAACAATTTGTCTCCCTTCCCTCAGGACATTGTGTCCTCCCCGCTTGGAGCTGGACCTGGAAGCATGGGCTGGGTAGAGCCTGGTCCTGCAGCCGTGGAGCTTTCCCCATTGTCTTTCTGTACCAAGTGCAAAGGAAAATGCAGCCCCATCCCTCCTGCCTTTGTTCTCTTTCTGCACAGGTCTGCTTGTAGTTAAATGGTTTCTAAAACAAGAGAGAGGTTCATCCTCAGACATCTTCACTGTTTGGCCTTCCTTGGCCGCATCCACATCTTCCATCCTTGGAGACTTGAAGCTGTAGGCTCTTGTTTTCCCCTCCTGCTACCCCCTCTTCAAAGGTTAAACCCTCTCTTCTTGTCCTTAAACCAGATGGACAGCCCAAAAAGGTTCGGAAGGTGCCTCCTGGACTCCCCTCCTCGGTAAGTGGAGCATCCCCTCCCTATCCCTCCATCCTCTGCCATCCTTGCAGCTCCAGCTACACCAAACATGAGGGCTTGGATTTGTGCAGCCCTGGGAAGGGTTTTTCGTAGCTTTCAGTTTCCTGCACAGGGAAAATGGGGAAGCACTGTGAGACCACTGTGCTGGGGGCATTAATGGGAGAGAAGGAGCAGTGGGGTACAGAATGGTACTGGGTGCAATTGGATTTCACTCCAGAAGGGAAACCAAACGAGTTATGAGGTAGGCAGGCAGCTGGGGCCACCCCAGGTGTGTGCACTGCCCAGCGAGGGGGCTGCAGGAGTACATCAGCCATGCTCCTGTGGTGGCTGTTATGGGGCAGTCCAATGGCTTTGTGGTGAGAAGTAATGGGATCTCCAGGAAAACTAATTGGAGAGGGCTGGAGGGTTCCTGCAGGAAGACTGGAGCTGTGCGGCTGTGAGACAGCCGAGGCTGCATTCCTGGCTGGAGCCTTTTGCTGCTTGCAGGGGCATAGGCGGGCTCTGTCCCACGGGTGAGCCACTGTCCCGGCTGTTGTACTGCTCCCTGTTGGTGCTAATAGGACTCAGAGTGGGTGCTTACTCCCCTGTTTCCCAGGGGACACCTGAGGAGGAACCTGCATGCAGTGGTGTTCCCTCACCAGAGCTCAGTCTGTAACCTCCACCGCAGGCACTGCCTTTGAGAAATGACTTCTGAAATGCTGATGTTGGGAGGATGAGGGAGAGGAAGGCACCCAGGGCTTCCTGGACTGAGCTCACAGGTTGGAGGAGTTGAAGGGTCCATGCAGACCTGCATTGAGAGGCTGCAATCAGCAGCACTGAGTTGCTTCTTGTGTAACGGGAAGCCTGCTTCGAGCAGAACCCGCATCACTGCCTTGAGCTTCTGTGTGAAATTCAGAGCTTTTAAACCCCTGTCGACATGTGGGGAAAACATCTCTCCCAACAAATGGCCCTTTATTGGCCTCACATTTCAAAGGCAGTGGGGCTCACTGCCCGTGGGGCTGGCAGTGCCCTAAAGGGCCCCAATTTCCACAGGAAGAGGTGCTCAGCATTTGCCAAAACTCTTCCCTCCGAGTCCAACATCTGCATTCACTGGCCATCACCTCGGCTGCCCCTTGACCACAAAGCTCCAGATTTGGATGCAGGGACTGGTGCTGCTTTGTCCTGCTGCCTCCCCTTTGCTGTGTGACCTCCAGCCTCTTGGTCTGGGTTTGAACTTCCACACCTGGGGGAGAGAAACCCGCACTGGGGTGGTGAGGGACACGCCGAGCAAAAGGTGTCGCTGGCCTCAAAGGCAGCAGATCAAAGGCTCTTTCTTGTCTGCGTTGCCTGCCCAGGAGCCTGCCCCATGTTATCGCTGGACTCCATGCAAAATAAATAGGTTAATCAGCATCTTATTAGAATAAAGTGCTTTAATCTGATGGTCCCTGGCTGCCGGGAAAAGTCAATGAGGTCAACGGTTGGAATGGCTTAGGACAGCAGAAAGGGGAGAGGCTGTGCCAGAGGCACGACAGGCGCTGGGGCTGTCCTATGGTTTAAGAGGGAAGTGACAGGCCGTGCTGGGCAGGGACTGGGACCTGGCAGCTCTGACTGGGGTGGATGCAGAGGTCCCACATCTGAGACCCATGGCCCTTTGGGGTCAGATGTGTGCTGGGCTGAGGCACAGGCTGGGACTGCTCGTGGGCACAGAGCCTCTTGGAGCAGCAGTTCTGCTGGTGGCTGCCATGGGCTGCTGTGTCCAGGCACAGCACCTGGGACTGGATGAGGCCCCCTATCCCCCCAAGCACCGGCTGGCTCTGCCGGGGAGGGGTTTAGTGCAGGTGGGTTCTCGCAGGGTTTTGTTGCTGCAGCGTGGAGGCTGGGAGCCGTTTCCGCCAGCAGATTCCTAGTCTGGTCGCTGCTCTGTTTAGCTTTAGTCTGCCTCCAGTCCCACCCCAGCTCATGTATTTCAGCAAGAAAGGCAGAGAGGGGGTTGGAAAAAAAAAAACCCCCAGCACCACAAAGCCCTGTGAGTCCCAGCACTGGGGCTTTTCGAGCAGCTCTCGCCCTGCTGGCAATTTTTGCCGGAGGAAATGACCTCACCTGGAGGTCCCCGAGGCTGCTGCTGGCGAGAGGGCTGGGGCCATGGGCTGGGGAGCAGGACCTGGCGCTGATTTACCGCTTCCTGCGGCGCTTGGCCGGCAAACGCCGGCTTGGCCAGTTCTCCTGCACGTGGCGGGGCTCGGACGCTCCTCGCTTGGGGAAGAGCGGGGTTGGCTTTGCACAGCCTCCCCTGTGCTGAGCAGGGAAGTGGAGGATTTGGAGGGGCCAGGGGCACCCCTGGGGTGAAACCTGCCCCCCCCGTCCCGATCAAACAGATTTTACACAGGGATTGGGGTCCAGTGACAGCAGAGCGGGGTGGGCAGACGCAGAGCAAACTCCCCGCTGCTTTGCAGCCCTTCTCTGCTCACTCCTGCTATTTTATTATCCTTCTTCTTGCTCTGGATGTGGGAGATGGATGTTGCAGCTCGCAGCAGCCCCCCCGCTCCCACCCCGCGGCCGCACAGCTGCCTCGCACACTGGCCAGGTGCCAGCCCCTGGCAGATGGCGCGGGGCTATTAGACAAGCTCCATTCGATTCCCCGTCCCAGCTCCCGCTATTTAATCAAATTATAGGAAAAGTCAATTTACTGGATTCTTGTTCTCTGCAGCCGCCTCCATTCCCTCGCTCTCCCCGGCCGCACGCGCGGCTCACACACGGCCCCCCGTGCCCGCGGCCCCCGACATTGTCCGGCGACGCCACACAAAAGCCAGGAATTTTCTTTTTCTGAGCGAAAGGACGAAGGGCAGCTGCTGGCGTCTGTCAGGTTCTGCCCTCCCCCTCCTCTCTCTTGATTTTATTTCTTTTTTATTTGGTTTTTTTTGAATCTGGTTCCCCAGCCTCATGCAGTAACACCAGTGCCCACAGGTTGCTTTCAGCTCCCTGTTGTCCTGCCCAAGAACTGATGGGCAGCGAGGGTCTGCCTTCAGGTCTCTGAACCCCTCCAGCATGCAGGGAGCTACTGTGAGAATCAGAGAATGATTGAAGCTGGAAAATCCCTCTGAGCTCATCCAGCCCAGCCCAGGACCTAACATCACCCCACTGGCTACACCAGGGCGCTAAGGGCCACAGCCAGGCTGTTCTTCAACACCTCCAGACACGGGGACTCCACCACTGCCCTGGGCAGTCCATTCCAGGCTCTGGTCCCCCTTTCCCTGAGGAAGGGCTTCCTAACATCCAACCTAACCCTCCCCTGGCAGCTTCAGGCCCTGCCCTCTCATCCTGGCACTGGCTGCCAGGGAGAAAAACCTGACCCCCACCTGAGTGCAACCTGCCTTCNGAAGCAGGAACCTGGGCTGCAGGGGAAACCAAAGCAATAAATTTCAGAGCAATCACTGCCTCTTTTCAGGGCTGCTGTTATTTTTGAACAAGAAGACCCTTCTTTTCTAGGGCTCCCACAAAAAAAAAAGGCCCCAAAAAGCAAAGACATTCTCGGTGTTGTGGGCAGTTACAGGAATAGAGAACAATTTTTTCCCTTCTTGCTGGGTGAGGAAGAGGGGTCGGACTGGGTGTGGGGAAAGAGAAACTCAGCACAGGTTTCCTTTCCAAAATGCTGTGTCTTCCAAGCAGAGCCAGGGGAGCCTGGGCAGCCCCTGCTTTCGGGTTATTTTAACAACAAAACCAAACCAACCACAAGGTTTGCGGTTTCACAATGATTCGGTGAGGAGGAAAATAGCTGCGACTGCAGTTCTCACGTAATTTGAAGTTGCGTTTTGGTTTCTTTGTGGGGAGAAGGTAGGTTTTGTAGCCCTGGCACAAGAGGCTTTGCAGTAAGTGCTTTCTAGGAGAGGGTTGGTTGTTTAGAAGGTAAAAACCAAAGCCTTTTGCAAAATAGCTGAGCAAGGCTGCAGAGTTGTGGCCGAAGGGCTGTGTGAGAGCCATCCCCCCCGCCAGCTGTCTGCCACCCCTTTGGAGGGAGAGGATGTTCAGCCCTCAACTTCCCCCAGGCCTCAGTTTCCTCATGCAAGACAGACTGATGTCCATGAAGGCTTTGAGCAGGGGCAGGTCCCCAAGCATCACTGGGTCCCCTCACCAGGCCTCGTTGCTACTGCCAAGGCTGCACCCGGGGGTGCGGTGTCAGCGCAGAGCGATGGCTTTTGTGGTAACCCATAAAAACATCCTAAACCACAGAAAAGGAACTAGGGCAGGGAGCTGATACTTCTGCTGGCGCTGGCACCTTCTGCGGGAGGGGGCTGTGGGGATCCACGATGTTACAGGAAGGGACTGTGGTGGCTCCATCCCCTGCACCCCTCCCTGTTCAGTACCATTGGCTGGGCTGTTCTGGATCCCCCACTCCAGTCTCTGCTGTAGGAGCAGCTCTGTCACTCACTGAGAGGCATAAAAGCAAAGCTGTGTGGGGTGAGATGACCCACAGGGATGGTGTGGGGCTGTAGTGTGGCCAAGCACCTCTTCATCCACTTTCCTGTCCCACAGGTCTATCCATCCAACTCAGGTGATGACTACAGCAGGGATCCAGCTGGATACACCCCCTCAAAACCTCCCAGCACTGTATATCCTGGAGCCTTTTATATGGCAGGTGAGTTATTAACAACGCAGGATCTTGCAAGCCAGAGCAGGGGCTCCCTGGCCCACTACAGACGAGTGGAGGAACTGCACAGTGTGTGAGATGGAGGAGCTCGGGGCAGAGAGGCACAAAGCAGCTCCAGTTTGCTCCGTGGGTGATGCTCAGTGTAGGCAGGATGTGACAGGGGCACGCACAGCCCCTCAGCCCGTGCTGACTTGTCTCTGTGAGGGCTCTGAGACCCGTGCCGGAGTCTCTGCCCCACTCAGCTCTGCTTTTCCTTGCAGATGGGCTCCATAACTCACCAGACCTGTGGAGTTCACCGGGTGCCATGAGCCAGTCGAGTTACGGTGCCATGCTGGGCAGCTCCTCCTCTCCACTCCCACAGTCCACTGGCTTCAACAGTTTACACCAGCACGAACGCATGGTAATGTCCCTGCACTGTCCCCTGAGTGGGCTGGGGGGTTCTGCTCAGTCTGCCCCTGGCAGCTGCTCATTTCAACCCAGAGCTGTCAGCTTGGGGCCACTGCCAGAGGCTGGGTACTGGCCCTGATTCCAAAATCTTTTGAGGGCACCTCTCACTCCTCTCCTTCTCTGTGCCAGAACTACCAGCTTCATTCAGGAGAGGTTAACGGTGGACTCCCCTCTGTGTCTGGCTTCTCCTCTGCCTCCACGCCATATGGTGTCTCCAGTCACACACCCCCAATCAGCGGGACGGACAGCATGATGGGTATGTACGGCCCCCCATGCTCCCCAGCCTGAGGCTTCTGCAGCCCTCTGATGCTTGAGGCTGTGCAGTCTGCACCCAGAGAACCCCAGCACTTTGCATCCCCCATGTGGTACCCAGGCAGGGGATTGGAGCATAAGGAAGGGGTGCAGCAAGGCTGTTGCTGCTGGATGGCTGGGCAGGCTGAGGCAGGGAGACAGGGTGCTGCCTTTTGGGGGTTTACACCTCACTTGGCGGATCTGGGAGGAGCCCAGGACCTGTGACTTTTATCTCTTGGAGGCACTGTGGCTTCAATGGGCTGCAGGAAGGATTTACACCTGCGTTGCAGGAAGATGGGGGCGCATGTGAGGCCACTCATCAGAATCAGGAGTAGGAATGTTTGGATACTGTGTGAAACCCCTGAGTGCTTTAATCTCTAACCCTGCTGGACCTGTTACAAAACCTCTTACTGAAATGAACTCGTGTTCCCCAGGACAGGAGGATCCTGACCTTGATTTTTAGAAGAACCCTTCCTTAGAGGAGAGGAAGCAAGTTTGGTGTAGTAGGGGCTTAGGAAGCCCTGTGAGAATAGGCTGTGCCACAGCAGAAATTTGTAGTCCTTGTCCATAACCTGACACCTTTGACTTCGTGTCCTAGGAGCATTCCTGCAGCCCAGCAAAAGCTGTTGGGCTGTGTGTGGCCTTGTCTGGGCTGCTCTGAGCTGGGAGGCCCTCTAACAAAGCAGAGAGGGAGAAATTTCCATCTCGGAGCAGGTGGCCCAGAGAAGATCTCATACAGATGTTATGCCCTGTTCTTGGTGTCCCACAGTGATGTCTGTGTCTTCTGTTGGCAGGTAACAGAGGAACCACCGCTGGGAGCTCGGGAGATGCGCTGGGGAAGGCACTAGCTTCAGTAAGAGTTCCTGCATATCTGGGACCCTGCTGCAGCGTTGGACCTCCCCTCTCTGACAGGGACTCGCTAGGCACCAGGGAGGCTGCACACCTTGAGAAGTTGGGGGGGAATTCACCCTAAAATGATGGCAGCCTCTACAGAGAGGGGTTTCTCTCCTCTGGTGCTGTCATCCAGGGTCCTGGCAGTGTGCACAGTGGGGATGCGGAGGCACTGAACATTGTGGTGGCCCCTCAGACCTGTGCATGTCATGAGCCATTTGTGGCTACACACAGTACTCAGCCTGGTACTGGTCTGACAAGATGACCCTGCACAAGTCCTGACAGTAGAACTTGCAGGTCTCAGTAGGCACTATATGTGCTGATTTCAGACTGGAGGGCGTTGGTCCTACTGGGCTGTCAGAGCTTGGAGTTGCCTCTGTCCTGTTCATTGCTGTGTGGTGGCAGAAGGGTGTCAGCACTGTGCCCTGCAATCATTTCTTGGGGTTTTTACTCCCTCCAAAGTGGGACCTGAAGAACAGGGTCTGCAACTGTAAGGTTGAGCACACAGAGGAGCCCTGACATTAATAAGGGACCAGTGGGCTGGGCTGTCCTGCCAGCTGCAAGCTGGTGTAGGGGTGGGAAGAGAGGTGCTGTGGGGTGGGAGAAACAGTTGCAGAGTGGGCACTGCTGACCATGTCCTGCTTCTCTCCCTCCAGATCTATTCCCCTGATCACTCTAGCAATAACTTCTCGTCAAACCCCTCTACACCAGTCGGCTCCCCTCAGGGCCTTGCAGGTAGGTGACAGATGCCACTCCTTGCACACAGGGGGATGTAGGGCTTGATTCCAGGAGCTACATGGCAGCGACTTCCCACATCAGCCCCAAATCCTCATTAAAGGTAGATACTTCTGGAAAAGTCATCAAATTCACAGGATCCCAGAATCAGTTTAGTTGGAAAAGACCCTTCAGTCACTGATTCCAACCATTAAGCCACCACTGCCAGGTCACCACTGACCCTTGGCCCTCAGCACCACAGCTACGTGATTTTTAAATCTCTCCAGACACAACTCCACCCAGGGCCAGTGTTTGATAACCTTCTTGGTGACAAAAATCCTTCCCAACATCCAGCCTGACCCTTCTCGGGTGCAGCCTGCAATTGCTACCTCTGCCCCTGTTGCTTGTACTGGAGAGAAGAAGCCAAAGCACTAAAGTAAAGAGGAGGGACAAACAAACTTGAAGACAGACTGTAGCTGCCTCCTGCAGGGCTGCACATCTATCTACCTGAAGCAGTCGTAGCTGTTTGCCCAGAGTGGGGAAGGCTCTGCGCTGCTCAGGAGCTTTATCCAGGGGCTCTGCTGGGGGTGAGAGCCTGGCCCATGTGGCAGCACCCCTCTGAGACCCAGTCCTGTCTCTGAGTCTGGGAGAGACTGGGACAGTTTATCCCTGGCTTTGTCTCCCATGGGAGGAGGGCAGGAGGAGCTGGGAAGCAGCAGTCAGTGGGTTAAGAACCATTTTCAGTCATGATGAAATCCCCCATCCAGCAGGGGAGTCTGCTGTCTGCCCAGCAGAGCTGGTGCTGAGGCAGCCCCGGGGTGCAGAGTCACATGGACCCCTGCCCTTTAGCGCGAGTGGGTGCTGCTGTCACTCTGAGATGAGGGACACGCACAGCCTTCACCAGGGTTGAAGGCCTGAGCTCAGCTTCCTGCTGAAGCAGAGCAGAGGCAAGCATGTAGTGCCAGTGGTGGCCCACGTGGTGCCACAGTGGCCCGTGCAGTGCTGTGGAGGCCTGTGCAATGCTGTGGTACACTGGGTTGGAAGCCCACTATGGCAGCAGTGCTGTGTGGTGCCATGGTGACCCCTGTGGTGCTGTGGTGGCCCATGGTGGTGGGTGCCCAGTGTGATGGCCCAGCTTCCAGCCCCATCTAGCGGCAGCCATGCTTGGTCCCAGCTGTTCCCGTCTGTTTGCAGGCACGTCACAGTGGTCACGGGCCAGCGGACAAGGTGCCTTATCTCCCAGCTATGAAGGGAGTCTCCACACTTTGGTGAGTGTCAGCTTTCCTTTTGCTCTTCCATCTCTTGGGTGTCTGCTGGTACCGGGGGGGCTTGGGGGACATCCCCTCCCCTAAACAGCTGGGGTCTGAAGGAAAGCGGCCAGTTAGCAGATGGACACTGGGTTGGAAGCAGCTGAGCTGCGCTGAGTTGCCCAGAGCTTCACTAGCAGAGGTGCAGCCTTGACCCCATCTCCATGGCCTGTGAACGTCCCTGTGCAGCTGGCCCAGCCCAGACAGCTCCTGTCTGGCTTCTGCCTCGCTTTCCTGCGCACCTCTGCTTTTGTCCCTGACTCCGTGTGCTGTTGAGGGATGGCACTGAGTGCACTGGGGGGGTTACTCGTCTCATTGTCTACCTTAACTGTGCGATGGCCGCCGGTCGCCCCTTAGCAGAGGGAGCTGCAGTTGGCCACTGTCATCACAGTGCTAACACAGATCTCTTGCTCTGTCCTGTCTTTAAAGCAAAACAAAATGGAAGACAGATTGGATGAAGCCATCCACGTGCTGAGGAACCACGCTGTGGGCCAGACAGCCAGCATGCCCAGCAACCATGGGGACATGCATGGGCTGCTGGGCTCGGCACCAGCCCACAGTGCCACCGTGGGCAGCCTGGGCCAGGCCTTCCCCGCTGCCGTCATGTCCCTGGGGAACAGGCATCCCAGTCTGGTGAGTGTGAGAGCAACGTGGCAGCTGATGGGGATGTGCCAGGGGTCTCCTAGCATCCAGAGGAACATCACCTCTGGTGTGAGAAATGCTCAGTGGGGTCCAGCTCAGGGCAGTTGTTGGCATCTGGAATGGTTGGATATGCAGGGTGGCTCAAGTGTCTGCTCAGCACAGCGGTGGCTCTCAGGCACAAGCCCTGCATGCACTTAGGTCCTGCTTCTTCTTGGGGCAGGCAGAGGTGATGAAAGCTCTTCTTTCCCTGCAACATGGATAGGGATCCATCAGAACAGCTTCAGGCTGCTCAAGAGGATTGCAGGGAGAAGGAGGATGGGAGAGGAGAGGGATCTGTGCAGAGCAAAACAGAGGATGTAGAGAGCCAGGTGTCACCAGGACTTCTCTGAACTGTTGGGGGAATCATGTCCTTCCATGCATGTGAGGCAAGCTGACAGTCTGTTCAGGCTCCAGGGGGTGCAGCAGGTCCTGCACGCCCTGAGAATGTGGATTCTGGAGTCCCATGATGGGAGGAGGCTGGTGACCACAAGGGCATGTTCTTAGCAGAGCTGGTTGCCTGCCACAACAAACAGCAATGTATCTCTAGCATCCTTACACCACAGAGCAACCCAGACCCTGCTCCCGAGCAATGCTTCCTACATGTGTCCTCTGTCACAGACCACTGCCAGCTGCAGGAATCAGTGCTGGCAGCAATGCTGGCTCTGTCCTGCCAGGCCCCTGACTGGTGTGATTGAGCCTAAAGCGGTGCCTGACCTTCACTCTTGGCATCCAGACCCTTGGGAGCCAAGTTCAGGGTGTCCTCTGCACTGGTATCACTGGATTGGTGGGAAAGATGTTGGTGCTGGTGGAGACAGGACGTGCAGCCCAGACTGACTGTCCTCCTCAGTCTGCCAGCCTTGCATCCGGGCAGAGGCCAAAGCCCAGGGTGGGGGACAGCACTGATGAGGGCTTTCTGCTTGCTCCAGCTGATGTGCAGGGCACAGACCTTCTACACAGTACCTCCACCATGGGCCCTGGAGGAGGGCTGGTGCTTGGGCAGGTTGACTCTTCCTTCCTGCATGGCCACACTCTGCATGGTGGGAGTGCATGAGGAGCACCTCTCCATGAGGGCTGTGTCCCAGCCTGGTCTGTGGAGCCCAGTGCCTGTGCTTGGTGGGACTGTGCCTGTGCCCCACTGCCCCTGTGACACTTCCCCCACTCAAGGCTGGCTCTGCTTGTTCTGCTGTAGGTGGGAGGAGGTCACCCTGAAGATGGGCTGTCCAGCAACCCCAGCATGCTCCACAACCATGTCACGCTTCCGACACAGCCCAGCTCACTCCCTGACCTCAGCAGGCAGCAGGACACGTTCAGCGGTAAGGCAGCTCTACATGCTTCAGGCTTGTCTGCCATGGGGTCATGGGGGACACCCACAGCACCAGCAGCTGGGAGGAAGCTGGGTGCTCCTGGAAGGCACTTGCGGGGCAGTTTTGGCCTTGTACCTTTACCAGAGGTTTGACCCAGCAGTTACTTTCCCTCTTGCTGTGGGTGCACAGAGGCCTCAGGTCCTGCTCTGCACGGGGGGGTGGGCTTTAATTCTGGAGGATCTGGTGGGAGAAGCACAGGGAGTGGAGGCAGAGCACAGCCAGCACCCCTCCAGCTCCTCTTTCTGTGGGTGGGCAGTGCAGGATGTATCCAGGGTGCTGCATGCCGGTGATGCAGTGCAGCAGGAGCAGGGACTCTCTCCGTACAGTTCGGACTCCTCCCAACCTCTGTGTGTGGCTCTGCTTCCTCAGCAGGTTTGTCAGGGGGGCTGGGGCGAAGCAGCGTCTCCTCGGGAACCAGCGAAATAAAGAGGGAAGAGAAGGAGGATGAAGAGAACGCATCGGTGGCAGATAACTCTGAAGAGGAGAAGAAGGAGCTGAAACCCTCCAGAAACAGAACAAGGTGCTCTTTGAACAGGTCTCTCCCTTCACTTTGTCACCAGGCTGGAGGCCTGTGGGCACAGACCCAGCAGCCCCTGCCCACCCTGGGAGCCTCACGTGTCATGTGCACAGCTGAGACTCCCGCTGCTCCCCAGCAGCCAGCTGTGGCAGGAGGGGTCCCTACCACCCTTCCTGGCCATCTCCTGCCCCCTGTGGCCACAAGGCTACCTCATGCTCTATAGCAGAGGACTGGCACCTTATCCACACATGTGGTGCTAGGCATGGAAAGGAGCCAGCACTCAGCTCCCTGTGGCCCAGGGCCAGGTAGGTTGAACCTCCTCCTTGCTCTGGGCCATCTCTGCTGACTGCTCTGGGCTCCTTTATCCTCTGTCACATCCAGCCACTTCTGTGGCAGTGGATCAGCCTGCCCTCACCTTTGGCTCGGACACCTCACCAGGGTGATGCTGCCCGGAGAGGTAGCACTGGCCCTGCTTCTGCCAGGCTGCGGCTACCTCCTGCCCTGGAAGCAGCGGGTTGTGTCTCCCCAAAACACCAATGGTGGCCCCCACATCTTCTCTGGGGACACCCAGCAACCTCCTGGCAACAAGCTCTGGCCTATAATTGCATGGTTGTGGTTTGTTGCTTTGTTGTTTAAAAACAAAGAGGCAGCAGAAGAACCCGAATTGCTTCTCTCCAAAGTCACTTCGTGTCCCCGTGTCCCAGCGAGGGGGCACCGGGCCGGCAGGTCCCGGCAGGCGGGGCTGCGCGTGGGGCCTGGCATGGTGGTGCCTCGCCATGTGTTGCTTTGCTGTGAGTTGACCAGTGCTGAGAGTGCACGCGAGAATGTCCCTGTCTCGTTCTTATTTTAAACCATTAGTCAAGATGAGGATGAGGAGGACGATCTTCTTCCCCCAGAGCAAAAAGCCGAGAGAGAGAGAGAAAGGAGGGTCGCCAATAATGCCCGTGAGCGCCTGCGGGTCCGTGACATCAACGAGGCCTTTAAAGAGCTCGGACGCATGTGCCAACTGCACCTAAACAGCGAAAAACCGCAGACCAAACTGCTAATCCTACACCAGGCCGTATCAGTCATACTGAACCTGGAGCAACAAGTTAGAGGTCAGTGAGGGTCCCGGAGTGGTGATATTTTACGTATCTGATCGGCACGGGGCTGTCTGTCTGTCTGTCTCCTGTGACATGTGCTGTGGTGCCTCGCACTCTCTTTTCTCCCCGGTGGCCTTAAGGTTCCCAAGGCTCTCAATGTCTTTTTTTTTTTAAATCTTTTTTATTCTTCCCCCTCCTCCCTTTTTTTTTTCATCCCTGCTTTTCTCTCTTCTGTTCCCTACTGCCACTGCGTGTGCTGCATGCTGCTCGCCGAGGGGGCATCCGTGTCGTCCTGGCTTCTCTGCAGCCAAGCGTTTTGCTCAGAAGCTTGGCCAGCAAATTCATCATGACACCAGCCCCATAGAATCTCCTACAGTGGGGGGTCTCAGATCTGAGGCCTCTCCAAGGGCTGCTCTGAGTACTGAGAAGATGTTGGGGCAATGAGTGATGGCCCATCCCCACTGCTGTGCCCCTGGGATCTCTCGAGCCCTGTGAAGGGCAGTGGGACAGAGATGCCAGGCCCAGGGTCTGGCAGCTCTGGCTGCCTGGGCAAACTGCATTTGGCCACGAGCTGGGAGCATCCCTGGCAGAGCCTGGTGGGGACACACAGACTCACCCACCGCTTGCCGGGCTCAGTGACCCATGTTTGCCCTGGGTGCCGCGTCCAGGAAAGATGGGAAGCAGAAGGCTTGGCTTCCCGCTCCGCTGCAGAAGACTTTGCTGCTTGGTTCCCGCATCCCGCAGTGCATGCTCCCACTCCTGGCCCCCGTTAACCCCTTTCTCTCTGCAGAGGCTGTTGTAACACAGATCGGTGGTTTGTGCCTGGCTCTGCTCCTCTCTGCTGGCCTCTGCTGTTGCATTGATGTTGGAGTCCTTTGTGCCTCTCTTCAGTTTGTAACGTTTGGCCTCTCATAACCCATTGAGATTTTTCCCTGTCTCTTTTATTTATTTTTTTTTAATTTCCTCTTTTTATTTTCGAGTTTTTATTTTTTTGGTTCTGTTCTTTCCGATCTCCTACAGACAGTCCCCAGCCGTGACCTCTCGGTGGTCCCACTCTCTACCTTGTACTTGCTGCTTGCGGATGGAGACAGGAGCCGAGGGGGTGGAGGGGGGCAGGGATTAGAGACACAGTTGGCACCATGTTCAATTTGGTCTCCCACGCTTGTCCCTTTTTAAACCCTTCGTGGATGCAGCCAGGGAAGTGGCCGGAGCTGCCACTGCTGCTGCTGTTTGCAGCCGTTAGTGCAGGCAGTCAGGGCATCCAGCTCCAAGGGTTTGGCCTTCAGGCTGCTTTGCAGGAGAGAAACTGACCCCCACATCCTCTCCTGCCACGACAGCAGGGCCGTCAGGTCTCCATGTGCTCAGTGGGGCTGCCGGCATCCACCATCCCTGCTGACGGAGCAGGAAGGGAAAGGAGGAGATTGCAGGGGCCAGGCAGGCAGGTCAGTGCCTCCTCTATGAGCAGGATACGAGGCAGCCATGGTACCACACATCCTTGCAGCCCGGCAGAGCCCACATGGCCACACGGACCACCAGCAGCACTGACTGGTGCTTTGCAAGGAGTTGGCTCCATCCTGCCCAGTACGTCCTGCCTTGTGGAGCCACTGGAGTTGTGTTCCTGCTCCAGGGAGCCCCCAGCCTTTGTGTTCAGAGGAGCAAACTGGGTTCAGGTACTGGGGGGCTCCACTCCCTGTGGTCATCCTGGGATTTCTGGAGAGATGTGGCAGTGCCAGCTGAGGGACCGAGGCAGTAAAGAGGGGACAGGGGCAGGGACAAGGCAGCAAGGAAAGGAGAAGGATGCAGGCAGGGACAGTGGGAACCCTCTGTCCTTCACAGGGAAACACTGGCTTGGGGAGCCCTTGCTCCCCCTCCATGTGGTCAGGCAGCATCTGGAGTTTTTCCAGACCCCCCTCTCACCCCAGCACCCAGGAAGATTCTGATGCTGTAGCACCTCTCTGCCGAAGGCTTGTCATCGTGGGGCTTTCCCAGAGCGAAAGCTGCAGTGTCCCAGTGCAGCTCTCATCCAGGGACCCTCCTCAGCTAGGTCTTTCCTGAAAGAATTTTTGCTCTGGGGGAGAAGGTCGTCTGAGCAGTAAATTGGGGGTTTGGAGGGGATGAGGCCGCGGTTTAAGATGCTGCCAGCATGACTCTGCCTTCCCCCCACTCCTGCCCGATTGGGGAACCCCTTGGGTGCTGCCAGTGCTGGAGAGTCCCACACAGCCTGGGAGACAGAATCACCCCCTTCCCGAGGGATTTGGGCTGGATTCAGTGTCTGCATCCGAGAATAACTTGCTGAGGCACTTGACTCCTGCCCCCCATGCTGCTCCTTACCCAAAGCAGGGTGCTGCTGGCTGCTGCCAAAATGTGCTCACCGGGAGGCTTTGGCTGCAGATGGGCTTTTGGCAGGAAATCCTACAGAAGAGGGGTTTGCTCTCTGCCAGAAGGTCTTTCCTTAGGGCATGAAGCTGACGGTTTGGGCTGAGACTCCCCCTGGCCCCCCACCTTGAGACACCCCCCCCCATCTGGAATTTTTAGCCAAAACCAAACAGGAAGACACAATTCTGCAGAGGGGAGAAGGTGTGGGCATCAGTCCTGCAGCCCCACCCCAGCAGCACCCTCCAGTCCCAACAGCACCCTCCACCCCCGGCACCACCCTCCATCCCCGGCAGCACCCTCCAGTCCTGGCAGCACCCTCCAGCCCCGTGCTGGCAGCACCTTTGCGCACCTCCCAGAGGCACCGCGTCCCTGATAGCCCCGGGCAGTGCCCGAGATGAATTGGCTTTGCAAAATGAGGCCGTTTGAGCTGTTTCCAGCGGACACCAGAAGCACTACCAGCACAGCAACCTACAGCCACCCCCCCCTCGATACCACCCCCCTGACTAATCCCTGTGGTGCTATGAACCCAGCAGTACAGACGAGGCCTTGTCACTGGAGGACAAAGATCTGAGGGACCGGGAGAGGAGAATGGCCAATAACGCCAGGGAGAGGGTGCGTGTGCGGGACATTAACGAGGCCTTTAAGGAACTGGGACGCATGTGTCAGATGCACTTAAAAACGGACAAAGCACAGACCAAACTGATCATCCTACAGCAAGCGGTGCAGGTCATTCTGGGCCTGGAGCAGCAAGTACGAGGTATGGTACCCGCTGGCAGGTGCACTTTGGGGCCTTTCTCTCCACCCACGTCTCTGCGTGCGCGGGCAGCTCTGCTGTCTCTCCTGCTTTTGGTGTCTGTCGCCGGTGGCACCCTTGGGTGCTCCTGAGCTTCCTGAGGCCTTGGCATGGGGTGGATTCAAGGCTGCTCTGTCTGTCTCCGCTCATGCTTCATGGGAATTTGGCACCTGGATCCCATTAAGCAGCTTTGGAAGACTCAGTCCTCAGCTCAGAGGGCTGGCTGAGGCTCCGGGGATTCTCTGGGAGCAGACACATGTTGCAGTTGGCACTGGGTTCCAGTCAGGCACGGTCCTGCTCTGGCGGGTTCTAGCCAAGTTTCTGCAGCCACTGTGAGGAGCAGCAGGCAAGGAGCAGCTGGCACGGAGGAAGTTTCCTTGCTTGGTCCCGTGTGTCTGTCCTGGGACTCTGTCCTTGCTCTGTCTTTCGGCTGCTGCTGCTGCTGTGTGCAATGCCTCTGCCTCAACTGAAGTTGCTTCCCCCCTCTCTCCTTCCCTCCCTCCCTCCCTCTCTCGCTGTTTTTGGCACAGAGCGCAATCTGAACCCTAAAGCAGCCTGCCTGAAGCGTCGGGAGGAAGAGAAAGTGTCCGGAGTAGTAGGAGATCCCCAGATGACACTTTCGGCTTCACATCCTGGTCTAGGAGATGGTCACAACCCTGTTGGACACATGTAAAGGTATCATCTGCTGCCTCGTGATCCCAGCACTCCACTGCCACTCAGCCTGCTGATGACGTGCTGCTCCACTGTAGCTCCTTAGCCCCAGCCAGGCTTCTCCTGAATGGACCTGCAGTCAGTGCTTAGTGCCTGCAAAGCCTAAGCCTGTGCCCTGCAGGAGGTGCAGCCTGTGAGTGGGGATGGAAGGGCTTAGAGCTCTCCCCACTCAGAGCAGGCTCAGCTCTGCTCTGCACCTCTCAGCACTGCCCCACTTGGCTACTGAAAACCAGCAACTCTCTGCCTGTTGACCCTATCACAGAATCCCAGAATGACTGAGGCTGGCAAAGCCCTCTGAGCTCATCCAGCCCAGCCCAGGACCTAACATCACCCCACCGGCCACACCGGGGCACTAAAGGCCACAGCCAGGCTGTCCTTAAACTCCTCCAGGGATGGGGACCCCACCACTGCCCTGGGCAGTCCATTCCAGGCTCTGATCCCCCTTTCTGTGAGGAAGGGCTTCCCTATGGGAGGGAACACAGAGATCCCAGAAATGCAGAGGAAGCCCCAGAAGCTGGGATGCTCCAGGGAGACCATGGGCTGACCCCACTTTTACGGCAACCTTGTTCCTGGCTAGGAGTAGCCACTTCTGTTTGGCCCAAGCAGTACAAGGGACTGAGTGGGTCCAGGAGTCATGGTGCACCGGTGCCTCAGCCCACAGCTCTTGCACATCCTGGGGTGAGAGCAAGCGAAGCTGGTGTCAGCAGAACAGGAGCTGACATCTCAGCTGGCCACGCTGAGCTGTTGGGGCTGGTTTCTGTGGAGATTCACAGCCCCCTAGAGCCCTCAAGCCCAAAGAGCAAACTCTCCTCTCTTGCATTTCTCTGACTCCAGCCTGTTGGGGTTTGGGTTTTGTTTCTTCTTTGCAGATGGTTTTGTTCCTTTGGATCCCGAGATCTGTAGGAAGGAAAACCTTCGGTGTGACCCGCAACCTTCTTCTCGAACCATAAACTTTAGTACTGCTAACACTGACAGACGCGGACGGATCCTGGCGGGACCTGACGTAAGGGGGGGGGGAAGGTGGCAAACACAAACCCGCTCGGTCAAAAACAAAACGAAACAAAAAT
>VZRI01006880.1:47270-76943 GCA_013397515.1 Upupa epops
GGGCCCTGCGGAGGCCGCGGGCGGGAGCGGGACGGGCTGCCGCCGCCTCCCCGCCGAGAAGAAGGAGCGGAGGGGGAGGCGGGGGGTTCAGAAAAGCCGAACAGCCGCGGGCAGGAGGAGAAGCGCGGCGGTCGGGAAGAATCAGCGGGAGCTCGGCGGGGCCCGGAGAGAGCGGCCGTGGGCCGGGCTGGGCCGCCATGGAGCGGAAGAGGTGTGAAAGACCGGGACCGGGTGTGGGGAGGTCACGCCCCACAGGGTTGGGGGCGGGTTGGGGAGCTAGGGATGGCTCAGACCCTAGGGGGGTTGGCTCCTGAGGCAGTCCGGGCTGGGGAAGGGGCTGAGACTGAGGCTCGGGAGAGGGCCTAGCTGAGGCACCGAGGAAGGCGCCAGCTCCGCTACCCCTACAGGTAGGGAGGGTTGGCCACCCCTCCTCGTTGCCAGCAGCTGTCCGGGGCGGCAGCAGACAGCGCCGACCAGGAACCCTGAGCGCTTGTTGCCCTGCAGTTGCGGTCGGTTTTGTTGGTGTCCGGTGGATCTGGGGCTGGGGAAGTAGCCTATGCAGGTGTGAGCTGCTTCCCGTCCTGATAAGCTCTGTCTGCTTATCGCTCGTGTGTCCATGCGGCAAGGCCGTGCCTGGGGGCGGTGAGGACAGGGCTCTTCTCCCCTTTTTGCTGTATGGCAGAGCGGGACTGGGTTGCAGCCAGGGAGCTGAGGATTTCCATTCACACCAGTGGGGGGCTCACATGGTTCTGGGTGGCCACATGGATCCTGCTGAACCCGTAAGAGCCGGGATGTGTAACGAATGAGGTGGCAGCTGGAGTGCACCACCTAAGTTTATCCAGGTACCCTTACCTGGGCTTTCCTGTCAGCAGAGTGTCCGCGATCGACTCCCACAGGTGTTAGTTCTATGGTTTGAAAAGCAAATGATGGTGCGAGGGAACCGGCAATGACCGGCTTTGAGGGCACAGTGCTGGAAGTGCCACTGGAGCCTGCAGAGAGGAGAAAAGACCCTGGCAGCAGCTGGAGGAGGTGCAGAGAGATGCCACTTCTCCCAAAAACTTACCTGTAAAGTCGCGATCTCGGGCTGAACTTAGAGAGGGGAGAGAGGAGATATAGTGGGTTTTTTTCCCCAGGTTATACTGTATTTTTCCTTTCAGTGAGCCTGGACAAAGATTGCTGGTACAGTGGAGTCCCTCTGCACTAATGTTTGGTTGCCATTGCACTGTGCATTACCTGAGAGTGGGAAGTACACAAGTGGCAGTTTTTTGACACCTTGACTCTTACTGCTTTGTCTTTATCTGGATGATTTTTTTATATCCAGGAAACCTGAGGTGTTAGTGATGCAGTGTTAGTGGACATTTGTGCTGTTTGGAAACAAACACACTTGAGAGCAGTAATCTGCTTTGAGCTGGGGTGGCAGTTGCTGCTTTCCGTAACCGTTGTTTAGGGCTGCAGTGTTTTCTGTGTATGGAGGTAACCCTAAGCATCATCAGCAAAGATTTTTGTTGAATGTGAGTTCTGCTTTGGATTGTGCTCAGCCTATGAGATGTGGGTTTGTGCAGGCTGGTCACTGGCTGGAAGTGAAACCCTCCTTGAGGTGTAAGTCCCTGGTTGGATTTTTAGGAACAGTCCTCGTCCTTTACCAGCTGTGGATGGTGCAGAAGTTTTAGCCAGACTCTGTTCTGACTGACTGTGGCTTAAGAGCTGAGAAACCCGTAATAGGCCTAACTGATGTAGGGGGTACATGGGGGCCAAATTCACAGCGAGCTGGAGAGGTGTAGGGATGCAGGAACTCAGGATTTCAGGAAGAGAAACACCTCAGGGATTTTGTGAAAGCAGTGGATTGTCACTGAGAGAGTTTGGGCTTCAGAAGTTCCCAATGTCCTCACTGGGAGAATTTAGTGCTGTGTTCTGCCAGAGGTTTGGTGACTGGGTGGTGGAACCAAGCCCCAGGCAGCTGTGTGTGTTCTTTTGCTGAGGTTTGGTCTTGAGAAGTTTGGAATCACTGCTGGTCTGTGCTTCCAAGAACTTGTGGGCATTGCTGTGCTGGAAAACTTAACAGCTCTCTTGGGTGACACTTGTTCTGTTTAGAATTTATTACCTAGGCAGCACCTACATGAAATTGGAAGAAAACATTTTGTATCCTCCCAAGTACCTGTTAGTCTGTACGCTCCTTTGTCTCGAAAAAGGAGGATACTTTCACTGAGACTGGACTTTGCTCTTAGTTGCTTCTCAGGGAAGCTCTTGTGGTGCTTGAAATGAACCCTGTAGAAATGGCTGGTTATGTTTGCGCTCGTTGCTGCAGTGAGCCTGCTGCTTGGGTTCTTGTTTAGGGGTGAGGTGCTTCTGGAATGGAGGTTAGTGATGTTTAATGTGTATTGGAGTTCTTTGATTTGGGGTTTTTTTGTGTGGTCAGGGCCCAAGTTACTGAACAAAGACAACCCCTTGCCTTCGTGTACACAGAATCTTGCTTGGGACAGCTGCAGTGTTGAGGAACAACTTGATTCTGCTCTGCGCAGAGCCCAGGGCACCCAGTTATGGCATGGGGAGATGTGTGTACCTATGGGGTGGGTTCTGGTAGCCGGCAGAGTCAACTAGGCCAGATGCTGCTACTGGGGAAGTGTGTGTGGGGGGGAAGAGAGTACACACACCACAGTGCGGATCTCAGGGTGCCAGTCTCGCCATGGAAAGCAGCCTAGGGGGTGAGCAGTATCAGAAGTGTCCCAGCTTTGGGTAGAAAAGGGCAGCAGAGGAGCCTAGGGTGTGTGATGGAGCGCTGTTTGAAATGGAGAAGGAAGAATGCTTTGCGTTATCCCCTTCTCACCCCTGTGCCGAAGAAGCGAGGCTTTGGGCATGTGCTCCTGAGCCCCTTCGTTGCCTGTCGACATTTCTGTACAAGGCAGGCGATGCCTGGGCTCGTTGGGGATTTTTTTGTCTTTTGTCCCTCGGTTTCCAAGTTGTGCAGATCCCGTATAGGCTCAACGAGGAGAGCAGAGGGGAGGAGACTTGTGTAATGAAGGAGGAGGGGAGAGAGCCTAGGCTTGTGGTCGGGTTCTCCTTAAGAATATAAGGCAGGAAACAAAGGCTGAGCTGCACATGGAGAGCAGCGGGCACCTGGCAGTGCCTGGCCCTTCCATAGGCTGCCAGCGTTGGGCTCCATCCGCGCCCTGTAACTTAGCAAAAGAACGCACGCAGCTGCTTGGGGCTTGGTTCCACCACCCCACCCGGCGGCTTCTTTTACCCCCACCCAGGCAGGCTGCAGCGGCAGATGATGCCTCAGAGCTTTTGATGGACAAGCATGTGAAATCATTTGCAACTTTGCAATTACCTTGTTTTTCACATCATAGTGAAGTGGGAAAGAGCCGAGCGCTCCCAGCTCTGCTCCCAGTGCTTGCAGTGTCAGTTAGGAGAGATTGGATCTCGCAATATTGTACCAAGATGTCTCTCTCTTGCATCTCATCAGAAGCTTTGTGTGGCAGAACTGGGAGTGTAGAGAAGAGCTTTTGTGCTGGAGTGGAAGGAGACAGTTTTCCTGTTGCGTGTTGTTTAAAGGATGCATGAGTGTCTTGACTGTTCCTGTGCGATGTGGCATGCAGTGAGGGATCCTGTTGCTATTATTTGGTGGGGGAGGTTTGGCTGCCTAATTGTTGTTATTTCCCCTTTGACCCTCTCAGGTGTCTCTCGGTGCCCTTCGTGGCAGTGTCCTGCTGAGCAGTGGGACCTTAGGAGCTGCAGAGCACACTAGCCTCTTCCTTTCTGTTGATGTTCATAGGGAAGCTTGCTATGGTGTCCCTCAGACATAATCCAAATAAAAGTGTTTTTCTTCTGAATGTTGCAGTGCTTTTCCTTTGGGCCAAGCTTCACCAGGAAGAGACAGGACTCTCAGTCATTTCAGGTGGGTTTTTTATAGAAGCCTGTGGACTTTGAACAGCTTTTGAGATTCCTTGCAAAATGACTACAACACACACTGTCCAAAGCGGCTGAAGGGCTCTCTCTATTGAATGAGGGTACCTGGCTTTGTTTTCTGGAAGTTACTCTGTGCTTCAAAGTGCACAAATTCACTGCTGAGTTTTGGGGTTTTTTAATCTGTAAGGCTCTATATCAGATCTTTGAAGTGGGAGCAGTGTCACTTTCCTCAGGTAGGAGATTCTCCTCTTGGTTCTGGCCTAAGAGCTGGTTTTATTCTCACTCTGGATTGAGGCTCTAACTCCATTTATGTTTTTAAGAAGTGGCCTCAGATTTGAATCTCTGTTGCCGTCTGCTTATTTCTGCTCTGTGTCATCTTCTGCCTCAGTGCTTGTGTAGTTCTGTAGTGAACTGGTGCAGCTGAGGAATAACCAGTGATAAAGTGGTTCCTCCTCCCTCTCCCTGCTCTCTAGAGCTGGATTATTTTCCCCATCTGGTTCACTGAATCAGCAGCACCATTTCCACACTCCAGCAGTGGAGTAGCTATGGTGCAAGATAAGCAGCTTGGGAGCAGCCAGGGCCAGGAGCTTTGAAGCAGCTGCTGGGGAGGAGGGGGTGACCCCAACCTTTTGATTGTAAGTCCTTTCAGAGACTCTAAAAGATACCGGTTGTAGTGTAATTCACATTAACACTGTCTCAAGCTTTTGTTGCTTAGGTTCTTTCTGAGATGTTTTGATCTGTTTCTTGTCATACTCAGTCTGACCTTGGCTGATGGTTTCACCCCTGTCCTGGTCTGAAATTCCTGTGCATGTGCTGTGTTTCAGACCTTTTCCCTAATGAAGGATTTAGAGAAGCTTTTTTCTTTGAGAAGATCCTAAGAGGCTGTTAGGACAGTCTTTGAGTGTGAACCCCACTGCTGCAGAGCACAGTCTGTGCTGGTGCAGTAGAGATCCTTTCCTCTCATCCTGTGACAGCAAGTTATTCTTAGCCTTCAAAAATAGAGATGAGACTATGCAATGAGCTGCCTGTGTTTCTGGCTTCAGGACTGCCAGAAGGCGACTCTATTCACAAGTCTCCAGTTGTCCTCAGAGAGCATTTGAACCCTGTTGGTGTTGATTTATCTCCAACAGGTTAAGTTGCATCAATACCATTCGTCTCCCCAGTAGAAAACCAGGGCCTAATGTGTTGATGCTGCTTCCTGTCACCTGAAGTTCACACTGGGGTGCTGTGAAGTTGCTTTCAGTTGAGTTGAACTCACAGGGACCACCTCTGTGTGTGATGGAGTTCCAGTGAGGTCTCACTGGGAAGTGGCCTCCCATCTTCTAGTGAGATCCTTGGTACCTTGAGAGTAGAGGATGTCTGTAGGCTGAGGAGATCACCCAGTTTATGGAATGTGGCCGTGTTCTAAAACAACTGACGGCCCTTGCAAAGAAGGAAGTGATAGAGGTGGATGGTAACTGGATTTTTTTGGGTTTAAACATCTGTCATCCAGCTACCCCATGTTCAGGATAAGAGTGTTTGTGAAGGGTGCTTAGAGTGGATGTACAGGATGCAAAAAACCAGAATGAGAGAAACTGAAATAAAGAAACTTTATGATGCTAAGTGAGAGGGTGAGGAATGCTTTGTGCTTACTGGCTGTGCAGTTCTACACTGCAGTCAGAACATACTTGCTTCATCTTGCTTCAGGCATCAAAATGCCAGCACTTGCCCAGCAGTGCTCTTCTAGCGACGGTGCAGCAGATTATGTTGTTGTTTAGAAGCAACCCAGCAACTAAAAGGAATTAGTCATTTGTGTCTGCTTGTCAGGCTGTGGTTGTCTTCCACAGAGTTGAAGGAATCTTTTTCCACTAGTGGGAGGTTTTCCAAGGTTATCACCTTTATCCTCAATATCATTTCAGCCTTGGAATCCCTTTGCTTTGCACCTTGTCAGCAGTTAACTTCTGTTCCTTTTCCTTGTTCCTGCCTAACCCTGAAGAATGCTACCACAGATTTGTCATCACACCTGAATCTGATGTTCAAGCTGATGAAAGGAGCCCAAGGAGATGTTTGTGGTCATAATCAAATGTAACACCTGCGGCAAAAGAGATTTTGCTTGAACATGGGGCATTTGTTATAGAGACAATTGAGCCATGGTACATCTGTGCTGATACTTCCCACCCTGGGTATCATCGCTTTATGTTGTCTTCCTTTGTACTGGGTATATATCCTCCTCACTAGGTATAAAAACATTTTAACGTGGTCTGTAATGAATTTGTCTCTTCTATACAGAGAAGGGACTCTGGAATCGATTACTCGGAGAGGCTGTGGCTGACCTCTTCATGGAGGTGCTCAAGGCCACGTTGGATGGAGGCCTGAGCAACCAAGTCTGGTTGAGAGGTGCTGGTGTAGATGAGCTCTGAGGTCCTCCCCAACCTGAGCCAGTCTGGGATTCTGTGATACTGGTGATGAGGAGCAACAGTACGAGTTTAGAGTTTACTGTGAGCTTCAGTTCCCTAGGTTCAGCCCATGTCATTTTTCATGAAGGAAATAAGAGCTGCCTCTGCTGTGTTGCAGTGAGTGCAGCTGTTGAAGTGCAGTGGGTTCTGATTTCCCTTCTTTCCTGTGTTCTTTCAGCCCAAGTGGTAAAAAGTTCCGCAGCAAACCCCAGCTGGCCCGCTACCTGGGGAGCTCCATGGACATCGGCACTTTCGACTTCCGCACAGGCAAAATGTTGATGAATAAAATGAACAAGAACCGGCAGAGGATGCGCTACGACTGCTCCAACCAAGCCAAAGTAAGAACAAGCTGCAGGGGCAGCTCTTCCTTTTACATCCACTGTTGCACTGGCTGCCTCTCAGAAGAGTGTCTGTCATAGCACAGAAATAAAGCCTTTTGTAAGGAAGTTGTAGGAAATATGGGGTATTGGACAAACACTGCAGTCCAATGGTTCTTCCAGGACACTGACACCACAGAAGGTTATGGTTCTGCTAAATCTGTACAGAAGGGCTGAAGAGAGCATTGGCATTCTCCCCCTGCCCCTCCTTGAGGGCGAGATAGCCTTCTCCAGCACCATCCCCTCTGGAGCCCCAGACCTCCTGCAGCAGCTCTATTCTGGCATGTTCAGGTTTTCCCAGTTCAAGAAGGATAAGGTTCTACTGGAGAGAGTCCAGCACTGCCACTGAGGTGATCAAGGGGTTTGAGGAGTTTCTGATCTAGAGGAGAGGCTGGGAGAACTGTGGCTGCTCAGCCTGGAGAGGAAGAGACTGAAGGGAGATCTCATTGATGCTGAGAAATATCTAAAGGGCCAGGGTCAGCAGGATAGGACCAGGCTCTTCTCGGTGGTCCCCAGCAACAGGACAAGGGGCAGTGGATACAAACTGGAACCCAGGAGGTTCCACCTGAACACAAGGAGAAGCTTTTTCCAAGTCAGGTCCTAGAGTCCTGGCCTAGGCTGTCCAGAGAAGTTGTGGAGTCTCCTGCTCTGGAGACATCCCAGACCCTCCCATGCTTTTCCTATGGGATCTGCTGTAGGGGATCCTGCTCTGGCTGGGGGTGTTGCACTATATGGTCTTAAGAGGTTCCTTCTAACCCCACCAGTGTGGGATGCTGTGGTGTGGTCTGGGAGAAGAGGGCAGAGAGTGGTGCAGCACAGCAGGGATAAGGAGTAGCACAGCATCCTACAAGAAATTACCTATCTGTAGGTCATGCTTGGAACTGATCTGAGGAAAGGGATGTGTTTTGGGCAAAAGGCTGAAGAGGCAAGAGGATGGCCAGGCCTGTTAGCAGAATAGAACAGTCTGTTGGCAGCTGGTATTGTTGCTAGTTAAGGTTTCATGAGGATTCCAGCAATACCATAGCACTGCCTGTCTGTGTGAACTGTCTCCTGATCTTCAGTGGATGTTTGGAGCTCTTTCAGAACCCAAAAGTCTCTGCAAAGTCTGTCCACTTAGATGTTAAATGTGGAAAACAGTATAGTGCTCATTGTCTGAATCTGTCAGCCAGTCCAGAATCAGCAGCAGAGTGACTGGAGCACTGAATTACAGTACTAGGTGCTGTAGTGGTGGTTTAACAGCAGCCTGCCTTACTGCAGAGACCTGCAGCTAACACTCTCAGGCTAAAAATTCTGCCCAAACCTTTCCAGAACTGCAGGAATAGTTGTCGTTGGCTTCTAAACAGATCAGCACACAGATGGTTCAGAGTGATACTTGTCCTGGATACATCTCTTCTACATCTCATGAATAAATATGATAAGCAGGCACAGTGTCTGCATCCTCAAGAACAAAGTGTGTCCTACAGCCATTTCAGGACTGGCACGTTAGATCTCGGGTACAAGAATGCTCCTCCTCTGTTTCCACAAACTGAAAACGCAGTTGCCTAGAGAAAACTTGGTTGTTAGGGGCTCTGTTTGTCAAGAACTGAAGGTGAAAAAAAGCCACTGAGATTCTAGCTGTATTGATTATTGGTATCCACAGCTTCTGATTATTGGTGTTCACAGATTCTGAATTAACACAGAATCACAGACTGGGTTGGGTTGGAATGGACCTCAGAGTTCATCCAGTGCCAGCCCCCTGCCAGGGGCAGTGACACCTCTCACCAGACCAGGCTGCCCAGAGCTCCATCTAGCCTGGCTTTGGACACTACTGGGGATGGAGCAGCCACAACCTTCCTGGGCAACCTGTTCCACGGCCTCAGCACTCTCACTGTAAAGAATTTTTTCCTAATATCTAATCTAAATCTCCCCTGTTGTAGCTTAAAGCCATTTCCCCACATCCTATCACCACAAATTCCTGTAAAAGCCCTTCTCCAGCTTCTTACAGGTCCCATGCAGGTAGTGGAAGGTTTCTGTAAGGTCTCACAAGACCCTCCTCCAGGCTGAACAGCCCAAATTCCTTCAGCTTGTCCTTTGAGCCCTCTGATCATCTTCATGGCCTCCTCTGGACCTGCTCCAACAGTCTGATGTCCTTGTGCTGGGGACTCCAGAGCTGGCCACAGGATTCCAGCTGGGGTCTCACAAGAGCAGAGGGGAAGAATCACCTCCGTTGACCTGCTGGCTACACTTCTTTTTGAGATCAGAGCAGATTTTACGTCCATGACCTCTTCTTCCTGCTCTACAGCTTCACAGCTATAATAGCATTTTAATACATTGAAAATAATTCTGTGGTCTTTCTCCCTTCCTTTTGTTTGAACTTCTAGGGCAAGCCTGATTTGAACACGGCTCTGCCTGTCAGGCAAACAGCCTCCATATTCAAACAGCCCGTCACAAAGATCACGAACCACCCCAGCAATAAGGTGAAGAGTGATCCTCAGAAAGCTGTGGACCAGCCGCGGCAGGTAAGACCCACAGCACAGTAGCATCTCCAGAACCAGGAAATTCCTGGATTTCCTGCTGAAAGGGTCCCAAAAAAATCCCCTGAAATGTTGTGGTGTAATTGGAAGTCTATGATATTTCAGAAGCAGTAACTAAGAGTGCTCCCAGCTTTTATAAATCAGAATAGACCCCATTCCCTATAACTAGTTAATACACTGCCCACACTGTGTTTCATTACTAGACTCCAGTGTTTGTTTAGATCATGGTCCTGTAGTAGTAAACTCCTCGTTTCCTTAAAACTGTAATTATATATTGCATGTAAATTTAGAGTGGCCTTGTACCCGCTGTCAGAGACATTTGCATTGGCATTGGAATCACAGTCCAATACTCCAGTGGCATAAGAATTCTGGGTGTGAAGAGCCCCCTGTTCTGTGCAACCCATGTACAGTGTAATGGTCACAATGGAGCACAAGGGGTTGCACCCCACATGTGGGCCTTTCTGTCCAGTATCTATATCATTAGCAGTTAACCCTACTTGTAGGAATTCCCCCAGGATGTCATCATGGATACAAAATCCAAGTGTTTTTCTTCTCATGCTGTGTATTCACCAAGATAACACACCGTATTGGAGGGAAATCTTTCAGCATAGCTTCATCTGGTGAAAGAAAGAAAAAGTGCTGAGCGCTATGGCCCATGGTTGGCATTTTCCTTTCTTTGCTGTCACCTCAAGCTGGCAGCCTCTTCCCTCCAGAAAGCTCACTCTTAATATTCTGTGACATCTTCCCTGTAATGATCCCATCTTCAGAAATTCTGGATGTTCAGCCTCATTAATCTGTTCAGACATTGCCATTGATATCAACACTCAGGATGTTTTAAGCTCTTGCAGGTTTGGTGGAGTTAAAATTCCATGGGGTTTAACTTCAAACTGAAGTTTAAATTTCAATAAAATTTAAAAATACCTGCAAACTTTCAGCACCTTTCACACCGAAAACCTTTTCACAAACTTCAGTTTTATCTTTCTGAAGTGTGAGAAGCTCTAGTGAAGTGGATTGGGGTGGCTACGTTGATTTTGAATGGGTTGGTAAGGTTTCAGCGTGGTTTCCAAAGGCAGTGGTGTGTGTGGTTGTTGCGATTCCTGTAAACCCAATGTCTAGTTGAAGATAGTAAGAGAACCCTGAAGATCCAACACAGCCATGCAGCTGTCTCAGAGCTGGGAACAGGTCGGCGTTACTGTTGTGGAGGAATGGGTATGTGAGTGCAGATTGCGAGGTGAAGGCAGGGATGAGTGATGGTGTAACTCAACCTGTGCAGTTCTGTTGATCATGTTACTACTTGTAATGCAGCTTCCTAGACTCTGCTTATTGTTTCCATATGTAATCCTGTCGCTTTTTTTATGACAACACTGGAGTCTGTTTTCTGAGAAGGCGCTTTAGGACGTTTTGTGTGTATATGCATATAGACACACAGATACACAGAGGCTTGGGGGTTGAGTGCAATCCCCCTGCTCAGGCAGGATCATAGAACTTAATACAGGTTACATAGGAACACGTCCAGATGGGTCTCAAAAGTCTCCAGAGACGGAGACTCGACAACCTCCATGGGCAGCCCATTCCAGTGCTCTGTCACCCTCTCTGTGAAGATGTTCTTTGTCACATTGAGGTGGAACTTCTTATGCTCCAGCTTACAGCCATTACCCCTTGTTCTATCACAGAGCGCAAGGGAAAAGAGAATGTCTCTTTATTCATGACACTCAGTCTTCATGGATTTATAGACAGTGATTAAATCACACAGAATCACAGAGTGTTAGGGATTGGAAGGGAACTCAAAAGATCATACAGTCCAATCCCCCTGCCAGAGCAGGATACCCTAGATCCAGTCACACAGGAACAGTGCAGGTGGGTTTTAAACATCTTCGGAGAAGGAGATTCCACAATGCCCCTGGACAGCCCTTTCCAGAGCTCTGTCATCCTCACTGTGAAGTTTTGTCTCATCTTGATGTGGAACCTTCTCTGTTCCAGCTGACACCCGGTGCCCCTTGTCCTATCATTAGGTGCTACTAAGCAGAGTCTGGCTCCTTCCTCCTGACACCTGCCCTTTCCATATTGGTCAGCATTAATGGGGTCACCCAAGAGACACAACTCCCTCAGCCTTTCCTCATCAGGGAGATACTGCCCTCACTTCATCATCTTTGTAGCTCTATGCTGGACTTTAAAGCAGCTCTGTGTCCTTCTGGAGCTGAGGGTCCCAGTACTGGACACAATACTCCAGATGCAGTCTCACTAGTGCAGAGTAGGGGGGGAGAAGAACCTCTCTCTATCTACTAACTACACTCCTTCTGATCCTCCCCAGGATGCTGTTGGCTCTCTTGGCCACAAGAGCACATTGCTGGCTCAGAGTCATCCTGCTGTCCACTAGGTCCCCCAGGTTCCTTTCTGCACTGCTCTCCAGTAGGTCATTCCCAGCCTATACTGTTCCCTGGGGTTCTTGCCCAGATGCCAGACTTCACACTGCCCTTGTTGAATTACATTTAGTTCCTCCCTGCCCAACTCTCTAGCCTGTCTAGGTCCCACTGGTTGGCAGCCCAGCCCTCTGGGGTGTCAGCCACTCCTCCCACCTCTGTGTCATCAGGCTTGTTGACAGTGCATTCTAATCCCTCATCCAAATCATTAGATGAATAGATTGAATAGTACTGCTCCCAGTACCGACCCCAGGGGTACTCCACTAGATACAGGCCTCCAGCTAGAGTCTGCCCCACTGACCACTACTCTCTGGCTTCTATTCTGCAGCCGGTTCACAATCCACCTCACTTCCTGTTTTCCCAGACCACACTTCCTCAGTTTAGCTGTTAGGATGCTGTGGGAGGCTGTGTCCAGTGCTTCACTGAAGTCAAGACACCACATCCACTGCTTTGCCATCATCTGTCCACCTGGGTATGTCTTCATAATATGTCATCAGGTTGGTCCAGCATGACTTCCTCTTATAATCTTCTCTCCAAACTGAAAAGTCCCCATTCTTTCAGTCTCTCCTCATAAGGTTGGTGCTCCAGTCCCCTAATAATGCTCCTGGGCCTCTGTTGAACTCTCTCAATCAGATCTCTGACACAGTATTCCAGAGGTGGCCTCACTAGGGCAGAGTAGAGCAAGAGGAGAACCTCCCTTGATCTGTTGGACGCTGTCTTCTTGATCCATTCCAGGAGTCCATCGGCCTTCCTGGCCACCAGAGCCCAGTGCTGTTCCATAAAGAACTTGTCTACAAGAACTCCAAGATCCCTCTGCACAAGGGTGCTCTCCAGTAGGTTGTCTCCCAGCCTGTACTGGTGCTTCTCACTACTCCTTCCCAGGTGAAGGACTCTGCACTTATTATTCTTAAAATACGTAACTATTTTCCAGAAGTACAGTATGTATATGTTAAAAATACTTAGGCTTTGGTTTGTCTGTTTAGTTTGCCCTATCCCATACTCTTTTCTCCCATCTTTCTCTGTGTTACACATTGAAGAGTGTGTTAGGTTACAGCTGTAGTGTCTTCTTCTAGCCTGTAGTGTGACCTTTGGTCAGCAGATTCTGGATGTTTCTCCCAAGTTGAAAAACTGGTGCTGAGTCCTGTTGGTCACTGGCTTCAGATTCCCTGTTTGAAAGCTACACGCTAAAGAATACTCAGTATCTGGGAGTGGGCTGTGACCTTCCTTGTTGGGAGCTGGGAGAAGTGATGTGATGTTGGCCAGTGGGAGAAGGGGACCAGTGTGGTCTGATGTGGGTAAATCCTCACTTTCTCAAAGTGATGAAATTGCTTCCTTGCAAGACCGACAGTTCCGCAGCTCTTCATTGATCACCCTTATATAGAGAGAGAAATCTCAGCAGACTATGCCTCCACATGTTTCTGAGGCTACGGTGAAGGACTAGACATGAGAAGCTGTTAGGAATAGAATGTCTTGCTTGGGAAGAGCTTGGATACAATTCTTGTGTTCCTTAAATCACGGATCACAGACTGGCTCCACAAAGGGCATACAGTCCAAACCCCTGCAGGAAGTAGGGACACCCTCAGGTTGCTCAGAGCCTTGTCCAGCCTCGCCTTGAATATCTCCAGGGATGGGGCCTCAACTCCTTCTCTGGGCAACCTGTTCCTGTGTTCAACCCCCCTCCTGCTCAAGAATTTTTTCTTAACAGCCTATTGCAATCTGCCCTTCTCTACTGCAGTACCATTGTCCCTCGTCCTATCACTCCAGGCCTTTGTAAACACCCCTCTGCAGCCTTTTTGCAGCACCTTCAGGTACTGGAAGGTCACTGTAATAAAGTTCCCCCCGAAGCCATCTCTTCTCCAGGCTAAACAGCACCAGCTCCCTCAGCCTGCCCCGTAGCAGAGGGGCTCCAACCCTGTGATCATTTTCAAGGCCTCCTCTGGACCCACTCCATCAGGTCTCTATCCTTCCTGTATACTTAAAATCAGTGATACAAGTAAGGCATCAGCAGAGGAGCAGGAGTGTTCCAAAGGCTGTTGCACACTGTGTGCACTCAGATGAAGGCAGTGAGCCTTGCCTAGCTGTTCCAGCTAATCCACAGTCCCTGTAAGAACAGTCTCAAGGCCACAGATAGGACAGTTGCAGTGGGACTGATTGGCAATGAGGGCTGTTCCCTGCTTGCAGACCCCTTCTCTAGTAAATCCAGTGTGAAATTGCTGTGGTGTTTTTCCTCATCTGACAGTAAGCACATGCTTTGTGTGGCTGTCAGTTCTTGGTGCCAATAAACACTTTCTTTGATGGCAGCTCTTCTGGGAGAAGAAATTAAGTGGACTGAATGCCTTTGACATAGCAGAAGAACTGGTGAAAACAATGGACCTTCCAAAAGGTTTACAAGGTAATCAAAGGCTGCCCTGAACTCCAGGGATGGCATTTTCATCCCAGTCACCAGTGATCTGTTTTACCTTCAGTGCTGTGGACCAGTCCTGCTCCAGCAGGAACTGTTTGTCATCCAGCTGGAAGGCTCAGAGCCCTTCGTCCTAAGGAGATCCTGAAGCAGAGCTTCTTGAGTTTTTGTTGTTCATTTTCCAGAAGCAGAATGGAAACAGCTTCATTCCAAATTCCTTCACTGGATATTTTTGGTAACAGAATTAACTAGGTGTAAATAACCTTGGCAAGAGCTGTACAGGTGCTGTTAGAAGGGTTCAGAGCTGACATGTCTGTTGTGTTCATTTTCTTAATGTCAGGGTGTGCTTTGTCATGAAAATTTAAATCATGCCTGTTGTCCTGATTTTGCTGTTCTTGAGCAATGTTGATTATCACTCTTCTCCCACTCGCAGGGGTTGGACCAGGTTGCACTGATGAAACCCTTCTCTCTGCCATTGCTAGTGCTCTGCACACTAGTACGATGCCCATCACTGGGCAGCTGTCTGCGGCTGTGGAGAAGAATCCTGGAGTTTGGCTGAACACCTCACAGCCCCTGTGCAAAGCGTTTATGGTGACAGATGAAGATATTAGGTAACAACTGGGAATCTTGGAACAGGGTTTCTTGTGGTAGAGTGGTATTCCTGATGGCCAGTTGGAATGACTGAAGGGGCACTATGGCTTGCTCAAGGATTTGTCCCTTCATCAGGGGAGTTAGAAAAGAATCATTACTCAAAGCTCCTCTCAGACAGGCCTACACTAAAACCTATTAGTTCTTGTTTTGACTGTGCTCAGTTACTTTGAGGTTTCATGTTTGTATTTGGGTTTTATGTCAGAGTTTGTCTCATGATACCGAAAAACACTGAGTAGCCTTGATTAAGGTGCCTCTGAGAAAGAAGGGATTGGAGACATCCTGAGCAGTGCAGTTCAAGTCTGTTCATCTTACTCTGTATCAGCACAGGACCAAACAAAACCGCTAACTGCCACGATGGCAGTGAACACGGATGGGAGTTATTTGGGTGTTGCTTGACTTTCAGTAGCGGATTGGATTGCTAAGTCAAGATGGTTAAATTCAGCTTCAATCACTGGATAGGGAAGTGAATATACCAGACACCAATGTGAAAGCTCGCTGCTCTGCATTCATTAACAGCAGCTAAAGGCAGTGCTGGGTTTCACTGTTTAACAAATCCTGTGGAATTCCAGGATGACTTTGCAGGGCTTGATTTATACCGGACTGACCAGGACAAAACAGGCTGTTTATAACTGTATGATTTCCTGTGATTGAGGTGAAATCTGAGTCCCCTGAACCACTTAATCACTTCTTTGCTTTGTTCTGACTTTGACAGAAAAGGAGCTATAAAATTTAAAGTTGTGACTCAAAAGGAGAAGGAGCCAAACAATTGAAGTGGTCATAGATCAAAGAGAAGGAAAGGAAGGGAACTCAAAAGATCATCCAGTCCAATCCCCCTGCCAGAGCAGGATACCCTAGATCCAGTCACACAGGAGCAGTGCAGGTGCAGTGCAGGCGGGTTTTAAACATCTCCAGAGAAGGAGATTCCACAATGTCCCTGGGCAGCCCCTTCCAGAGCTCTGTCATCTTCACTGTGAAGTTTTGTCTCATCGTGATGTGGAACCTCCTCTGTTCCAGCTGACACCCGGTGCCCCTTGTCCTATCATTGGGTGCCACTGAGCAGAGTCTGGCTCCTTCCTCCTGACACCTGCCCTTTCCATATAGGTCTGCATTAATGGGGTCACCCCTCAGTCTTCTTTTTTTCTAAGAGACCCAAGTCCCTCAGCCTTTCCTCATCAGGGAGATGTTCCACTCCCTTCATCATCCCTGTGGCTCTATGCTGGACTCTCTCAAGCAGCTCTGTGTCCTGGAACTGAGGATCCTGGAAATGGACACAAGACTCGAGATATGGTCTCACCAGCACAGAGAAACTTCAGTTTGCTTCAGTCTCACTCTCAGAAATGGTGGCAAGGTCGGCTGCCCTTGTCTTGTTCAAATTAATCTTAGTCCAAGGAATTAGAAAAAAGAAGAAAGTCTGGAATAAACTGCTAAACGAGGCCAGTTTCAGGCAGAACTAGAACTGGCACCATGGGTGCTGAGGAATTGTAATAGGAGATACTGGCCAGAAGTGGGTTTTTTTCACTTTGTTTGTAGTGTGATGGTAGGGAATGTTGTACGGTGCAGCTCCCAAAGCTGTCTTCTCAGCCTCACAAACAGGGGATCTGAGATTCCTTTCCCCTGAAAGAGGCAGCCTTGAGGATTGATAGTTTCTTGATTTGGTGCAGGAAACAAGAAGAGCTGGTGCAGCAGGTGCGAAAGAGGCTGGAGGAAGCCCTTATGGCCGACATGCTCGCCCATGTGGAGGAAATAGCAAGAGATGGAGATGTTCCTTCAGAGAAAGAAGGTGCTGAGGAAGAAGGAGAAGAGGAAGAGGAGGAGGAGGACCAGGACCATGACCAGGAGATGGAGAATGTATAGTCCAGGTAATGTGACAGCATACTTCTCACCTTAAATTGCTCTGCTGAAGGTAGAAGTGATTTCAGAAGGAATCTTAGTAAATACTGACAAATCTTGGCTGTGTGGCCTGAGGTTCTAAAATGGCAGCATCCAAGCCTTCAGGAAGAGATGAAATGTTTTGGTGTGTTTGATGCCTAGTTGGGTACATTGTTGTCCTGGTGTGTTCTACACCTTACATGTGTGCCAGGTGTGTAACTAGAGCAGGTCTGTCAGCACTTGAAGGTGAATCAGTGCTTAAAAATCTGTGATGTCAATTTTTCCCTGTAATTTTATTCCTTCCTTTACTGCACCACCTTCCTCCATAAGCAGGAGGACAGAAAGGACAACTGCCACCTTAGGGGACTCTGTTTCTTCCCCCACCTGCCTTTTTCTTCCACTTCTGCATTTTCAGTAGATGTTTTCTTGCAGGGTCTGTTAGAGCAGAGCACGTCTGTGAGATCTTTACAGTATTAGGAATAGCAAGTCAGAGGAAGGTGACCTGAGCATCAAAAGAGGGAGGCTGCTCAAAGACATTGTATGTGGTGGGAATTGATGAGCTGCAAGCATTTACAGCAGAACCTATACATTCAGCATCTGGGAGCTCCTGGGAATGTTTAACAGCAGTAACCACAGGATTCACAGAAGTTTGCCTTCATGCATCGCATCCCTGGAATGCATCGCAAGGGGCTTCTTGTTTTCAGGTCTGTCTCACTTGTGTAGTGGAACTTTTCAGAGGCACAACTAGAATGATTTTCATCATCTTGTAAACCACAGTGGCTCTGAATGCTCAGTCATTACTGAGCAGCAGTGCAGGCAGAATCACATCTGTAAGGCTAATGCAGAAGACACCACCAGGAGTCCCTTGAAACATCATATGTTGCAGTAGACGAGGATGCTGCTCCATGTGATGAACCAGAGCTTTTTCCTTGCTGCGTTTCTTTGATGTCTCTTTTGCTGGGAGCGCCATGCGTGTGGTATTAGTGGTGGAGCTCACACAGTGAGATGAAAACACAGCTCCCTGATTTTAATTCTGATCAGTTTTAAGTTTTTAGCAATTAGTGTTCTGCCACTGAGACAGGACAGCCAATACCCTGAGCGCTTCATTAGGCACACGCCAGAGTCAGAGACTGCAATCGAGAATGTGGAGGGAGGAAAAAAAGAATTTTTAGGATAAGTAGCAGAAGAAAAGCCCCTTCGTAGGAATTGGTGGCTGTAATTCAGGTAGGAGGAGTGATTGATGTTAAGCAATCCTTCAGGCTGGAAGGTTGATCATAACATGAAATCTGTTTGGCCTTTGGGAGATGCTGTCTGATCTCTGGCTCTCTCTGTTTTCCTGTTGTACCACATCACTGACAGTAACTTTATTTGGAGAGGGAATATCTCACATTCTTTTTGACTACAAAGGTCTGGCAACAGCAAATAACCAGAACAAACTGTCTGCTGAAGGCGGGACAATGGGAGATAAAGAACTGTTACAGCAGCGCAGCTTTGCTCTCTTAAGGGCCCACTTGCTCTAACTCTATAAAAAGTTCTTCCTGACTTACCACATCTTCTTCTTGTTTTTTTCCTTCTTCTAGGGAGTTCCATCTAAGAATTCCCA
Source organism: Upupa epops (assembly GCA_013397515.1). Lineage (NCBI taxonomy): Eukaryota > Metazoa > Chordata > Aves > Bucerotiformes > Upupidae > Upupa > Upupa epops. The sequence continues at coordinate 65,446 of VZRI01006880.1, forward strand.
GTATAAGCCCTATCAGCAGGGTCAGCACAACTACTTACAAAGCCAAGAGTGTCTACTGAGTAAATTGCATCAACAGTCCACCTGTGCCCTACAAGCATTTTGATGTCTACTTCAGGAAATGTTGAGAAGCTGATGGATCTGTAATTGCTGGGTAGTTTTGAAGATGGAACTTGACTAAACTCTACTCCCCCTCCTTTTTTTTAAAGGGGTATGGTAACTGGGAACAGAGGGAGGGAATAAAGGAACATAAAATAGTGGGAGGGAAAGTAATAGGAACCAAATTTCCTGTCCTTTTTATGGTGTTGTGGGTCAGTGATAGGTGAGAACATTTTTAAGCTTTTCTATGGAAGTACCTTTGATAGTGACCCCTGGAGATTATCTTATCTCTCACCCTAGTGAGGGAGATGCTGTTTCACTCCTTGGCTACTCTGCTGTAGGCTGCTTGTTTGTACCAGACTGTAGGGAGGTCATTTTATGTCGTGGATTGTCATTCCATGTGTCACTTCAGGTCACCGAATTTCCTTTTTCCTCACAAGACCACATTGGTCTTGGAAATGTAGTCTCAGAGATTACTTGTCGCTGCCATCTTCTGTGACAAGCAGGGGAAGTTACACTCGAGGAGTTGACCTTATGCTGACAGCATTCAGGTTTTGTAGTTAGTTCTAGTGCTGCAGCCCGCACCCTGCTTTCCCTGGGTTTGGTACGGAGCCTTGCGTGTGTCTGAGCAGAGCCCCGCAGTTCAGAATATACCCGCTCCATGGTGTATTCTGCTTTGGTTTTAAGTCTGGTCAAAAGGACCTTCTCAACTCAGAATGGAAGGCTGACTCATTTCTGACAATGAGGAAAACTTCATTCTCTTCTGGTGCCAAGAACCCTCCTGACTTCCACTGGTGTGTGTGGAGGGACGGGGATTCATTCCAATAGGTGTGTCTACACATCTGCTTTCGTGTGCAGTAATGTTCTGACCTCTTTTAAAACAAGAAAGGAAAAAGGTTGATTTTTCTATGATTGATATCTTAAAAAAAAAACCAAAAAATAAAAAAAAAGAAGAAAGCTTTTTATCAAGTACTAAACCTTTTCTTATTTGCATGTGCAGTGAAGTGACCAGCATTTTGTGTCCAGCAATGACGTGAAACCTGCCTTAATGTGTTTTATAAGTATTTGGCTTCACCATGGGTACCTTGATGATTCCTCAGTCTCTTCTAGTACCTCTCTGAGCGTTTGGGGCTAAAAATGGATGGTTCTGGGGAGGGGGGATGGGGAGAGAGGGGAGATGAGAGTTCATAGCTTGGAGAATGTGTTGACTAGGTTGCAAAGTTATTTTAGTTGTAGGTTCTCCACCACGCGTGGATGTCGCCGCTGAGAATTTGAAGTGGTAGATGAAACATTGTGCCACTAACCAATTGTACAAGTTGTTGGTATCCCAAAACTTGGGGAAGAAAGTAGCTCCCAGAGCCTTTATTGTGTAAGAATTAGTGTGACAGCAAGGGACCAGGGAAGCTGCCTGGGAAGTAATAGCCTTTGGGAGTAGTTCAGCTTAGTGATCTCAGTAGGTTTAAGCTCCTTGACGAACATCCCATGCCAAAGTGACTGATCCTATATTAGCTCTTTTCTTAAAGATTTGAAACTGCAAAACTGTTTGCTCTTGCTCAGTTGGGAGTACTGCAAGAAGGCTGAATTGTACTTTGCTGCTGCTTTGCCAGGTGTTTTGGGGATCCTCACCTGGGACTGCAGCCAGTGAAAATCATTTTCCTTTTTGAACAGCCTGTTATGGTTATTATTCTGTAAATCTGTCCTCTTGTAATTCATTGTGTTGAATTAAATGTTTCTCACAAAGCAGAGATTCCTGTAGTCTCTATTGAGCTTCTACCTGGAGTTTTGTGTGCTGTGCCCCTTCCAGTTATTTCAGCAGAGATGGAATCACACACTCGCCAAATGATTGAGGCTGGAAAAGCGCTCTGAGTTCATCCAGCCCAGCCCTGAACCTAACATCACCCCATCAGGGCACTAAGGGCCACAGCCAGCTGTCCAACACCTCCAGACAGGGACTCTGCCGCTGCCCTGGGCAGTCCAGTCTAGGCTATGATCTCCCTTTCTGTGAGGAAGGGCTGCCTAACATCCAACCTAACCCTCCCCTGGCAGCCTTAAGCCCTGCTCTCTCATCCTGGTGCTGGTTGCCTGGGAGAAGAGCCCAACCCCCACCTGACTGCAACCTCCCTTCAGGGAGTTGGGAGGTGGACCCCCCTGAGTCTCCTCCAGTCTAAACTCCCCTAGCTCACTCAGCCTCCCCTCGTCAGCCTTTCCCTCGAGTCCCTTCCCCAGCCTCGTTGCCCCCCTGAACCTGCTCCAGCCCCTCAATCTCCTTGCTGCAGTGAGGAGCCCAGAAATACCCCCAGAACTCGGGTTTTTCTTATGGGCCCGGTTCTGAGAGCTGTTGCTTGATGTTTGGGATCCAGCAGAGGGGAGCATAGAGTGAAGCGGGTGGAAGGCCAGTTAATTCTTTGTTCCCATGTGGTCACTGCCTAGTGGGTTGTCAGGGTCTCACCTAACTGGCAAATCAAGTTGCTGATACCCTTTGAATCAACTCGGGCCATTTCTAACCCATCCCAGCGGTATTCTGGCCATGGCAGCCTTGTTCTGATAATCATTTCTTTTTCAGAACTCATTTAGCAATGCCTTTTTTGCTTTTATTTGAATCTCCATGCTGTGTGAGCACACATGGTACCAGAACTTAGGTGACAGAAATGCTGATGCTGCTGTTTTGATGCCTTGACTATCGAGTTTCAGTTTTCACCACTCTGCTCTCAGTGGCCAGCTCACTCTTCCCTCCAGCCCTTTAAGATTATTGCTTCTGTTTGTACAGATAATTTCATTGTTCAAAGTACCAAAACGAGGCCCAGGACTCTATCACATCCAGAGACACTTGAATACCTGTTGCTGTTTATCCAGACAAGTAAGTACAACATTCCTCTGAAACGAGCCCAGTGTCTTTCTCCTGCTGCTGCTGTACTAACCGCCGCATTAGTTTGTCTTACAGCAGCTTCCACCACGGAAGAGACTGATGGGTGTCCAGTGCTCTGCCATCACTGGGTAGATCCCCACGGTGAGACAGCAGTTGTCACCTGAGGTGTATTGTGTTAAGCAGGTGCTGTAGCCCCAGGTTTGTCTTTCCTGAGGTTTGTCTTACCTGCTGTTTGCACTGGTAAGTGATTCTTACTGTTTTCTACTTAAAAACCCCAGTACTAAGCTCAGGATGGAGAATTCTTTTCGTACAAGTTAATCCTCTGCAGAGATAATGCTTCAGTGTGTTTTAATGGTTCTTATGCAGCTGAGGGTCCAAGTACAGCTGAGTTTGTGCATCTTCTTCCCTGCAGACAGGATCCTTTGGGATGCAGACCCCTAGACTTTCTTACGCTGGGTCGTGCTCAGTCAGGTTTTTCTGGTTTTATCTAAAAGCAGCAACCTGCCCAGTTCCAGAGGGCACTGGTTGGAGGAAAAGGGGGGGTGGTGGGCTGGTTTCCTTGATCTGGGTAGGCAGGCTGAAAACCGTTGTTGTGCTGTTTGACTCTGCAAAGGTAACTGTGAAAAGAGACGACTCGTTATATAAAACCCCCGATTTTATCTTGGGCACAGAGTCCTGGAGCTGTTCCATTCTGATGGTTCAACTGGAGCTTTTTTCACTCTGCTTTGTTTTGCAAAACTTAATGACTTTCCCTTTAATTTTGATATGTCCCAGTTTGAATCTCCAGGGTTTTGGGGTTTGGTTTGGTTTTCTGATGAATTTTAGTGCTGTCAATGAGACAATTGAATTTGCATGGGTATTGGTGCTGCCTGGACTGGGCAGGCTGAGCTTCTCTAGGTGTCTGCCCAGCAAAAGTCAGTTTGATTCCCATCCGAAATTGGACTTGCTGAACTGGCTGTTGAGCAAGAAAAGGGAGGAGTTTTCTTGCTTATAAACTGAGCAGGGAAAGGGAAACAGTCAGGGGTGACCTGGCTGGACTCTAGGAACCTCAGCCCCTGTGCATGGAGGCTCTGGTATGTCATGGCTGCAGAGCTGTGTTACGATGATGATGATGCTACACCAGGAAGATGAGTTGGAATTCCTGGATTCCACTTCCCATGAAAAATGCCCTTTCCATATTGTTTTCCATAGCTTCTGTGGGAACTGAAAGCAGGTAGAGGTGGACAGGGCTGACTGGAGTGAAAGCTTTTTATCAGTGCTGCTTTATCAGCCACTGGCTGAGAGAATGTTGTTTCTTTATAGCTCTAGGAGGCTGTCCTACTGCTCTTCTCTATAAAGTAAGAAACTGTTGACTGTGAGTTTCTGTGAAGATTAAAAGAAGTAATGAATTGGGTGCCTTGTGCTGCTGTCTGGATGAAAACTGATCCTGTGCAGGCTGGTGGTAGTAATTGGAGGGGTAGAGGAAAGCAGCAGCTCACTGTCCTGTTAAACATTTCCCTGCATGAGATGGGTGTTTGTAGCAGTCACACAGCCCAAGGCTGCATCCACATATTTTAAAAGATGTGAAATCCACTGGTGCTGTAGAGAGTGCAGGGTCACCCTGTCTCTGTAGTCACACAGTGCAGCCATACAGTCTCACTCTGTTAATGCTCTGTCCTTCAGGAAAGACCAGCTCTTCACCTGGTGCTTTCTTTCCAGGCTTATTTCTTCTGTTCATAACTTCTGATCACCCATCCTTACATTTCCTGATGTGATACTTGCTCATCCCTGTCTAGCTTTGTTTTGGCTCCTGCCTGTTGACTTGTAACTGCTGTTTTAAGATGATGATGAATTAGGTTCTTGCCTTTCTTCTCTCCTGTTTGGCACTGAACGGCACCTCTGGGGCAAGTGCCCACACCATGGCATACGGGGTGGATTTTAGCTGATGGTAACTCCTTATTAGCCCAACCTGGCAACTCCTCCCAGGCTCCCCAACAACACTTCCAGCTTTGGAGCAGCCGGTGTAAAGGACAAGAGTCCCTGAGCTCTCAGAAGGTAGTTCTGTGCTGAAAGGAAGAGTAGCCATGCCATCTGTGCCTGGATTTCTTGCTGCCTCCTCTTTGGATCAGTTCTGGGGTCTGACAACCTGCCTGCAAACTCAGCGCTTCTGTCTGATTCTTAAACCTGGTTGTGTGGGGTTGGGTTTTCCTTTGCACTCAACTACATTGCAGAAGGTTTCAAAAGATGGCTGGTTTTTGAGAACTTCCCAGTCCCATCCTTTTGGTCTGGCCTTAAAGAGAGCCTGTTCTATCCAGCCTGACACTCCTGGAAAGAAGGGAGAAGATCATGTTTAAAGGGAAGAAGTTGGGAGAATGTTTGTTTACTGTATATAGGTTTTATAGGATTGACTGGCCAATCAGACAATCCTATTGATTTGAGATTACATCTGTAAGAGCAATCCCCAAGTGTCTAGGTACCCCTGCAAGTGTTTGGTTGGTGACACTTACTCCTTTCAGATAAAACCTGTAGTCTCAACTGCAGTCACTGAAAGGAAATTTCTGCTTACCCTAGAGCTACTCTGCAGAATCCCAGAATTATTGAGGCTCTGAGCTCATCCAGCCCAGCCCAGGACCTGACATCACCCCACTGGCCACACCAGGACACTAAGGGCCACAGCCAGGCTGTCCTTCAACACCTCCAGACATGGGGACTCCACCACTGCCCTGGGCAGTCCATTCCAGTGACTGATCACCCTTTCTGTGAGGAAAGGCTTCCTAACATCCAACCTAACCCTCCCCTGGCAACATCAGGCCCTGCCCTCTCGTCCTGGTGCTGGTTGCCTGGGAGAAGAGCCCGACCCCTACCTGAGTACAACCTCCCTTCAGGGAGTTGAGAGAGAGAGAGAAAGTCCCCCCTGAGTCTCCTCCAGGCTAAACACCAAGAGCTCCCTCATCCTCTCCTGGTCAGTCTTTCCCTCCAGTCCCTTCCCCAGTCTCATTGCTCCTCTGCACCCGCTCCAGCCCCTCAATCTCTTTCTTGAAGTGAAGGGCCCAGAACTGCCCCCAGGACTTGAGGGGAGGCCTCCCCAGTGGCCAGTCCTGCTGGCCACACTATTTCTGATACAAGCCAGGATGCCACTGGCTTTCCAGGCCACCAGGTATCCTGCTGGCTCCTGTTCAACTGATCATCAACCAGAACTGCCAGGTCCCAGATTCACAGCAGACATTTCCTTTGTGGTTGCTGGAGGTTCCCTCTGCTGCATATTTGATCTCTGCTTGAAATGAGGGTGCAGATAGCCAAGAGAAGGTGCTCTACGCTCCCTGTATCACAGAAAATTATGTCCTGCATGGGATGTAGTGAGCTAAAAACTTGGATTTGTTCTCGGATTAGCAGGGATCAACTGTCTTCACTCCAACTAATGAGGGAAAACCACTCGCCTTCAGTTTGACCCTGTAAGTAGCTGGTGCTTATGGGAGAGCAGCACAGAGCAGCAGTTGCTGACTGATGTTTACAGAGAGAGCATTTGTGAGAATCTTGGGGGGTTTTCTCCTCACATTTCAAACTTCAGAATGACCCAAACTGCACTTGAAATGCTCAGGGTTATTGGTTTGTGTTGTATAAATGGGATCTAGTTTTGGTGAGTACTGATACAACTCAGACTGCTGTGAATACACAGATACACAGGGCTTGAAAGGGACTTCCAGGGGTCAGTGAGTCCAGCCCCCTGCTCAAGCAGGACCATAGAACAGGTTACATAGGAACACATCCAGACAGGTCTAGAAAGTCTCCAGAGAAGAAGACTCCACAGCCTCCCTGGGCAGCTCCTTCCAGTGCTCTATGACCCTTACAGTAAAGAAACTGTTCCTCATATTGAGGTGGAACTTCCTGTGCTCCAGCTTCCTAACATCCAACCTAACTCTCCCCTGGCAACATCAGGCCCTGGGGAATAGCTCATGATGCCCCTTACAGGGGCAATGGCTGCAAGCCCCTTGTCCTGTCACTGGGCACAAGTCTCTTTCTTCTTGACACCCAGCCCTCATGGATTTATAGACAGTGATTAAGTCCCCCTGCAGTATTCTCCTCTCTGAGCTGAAAAGTCCAAGGTCTCTCAATCTCTCCTCATAAAGTAGGTGCTCAATTCCCTTCATCATCCTCATGGCCCTCTGTTGAACTCTCAATCAGATCTCTGTCTCTCTTCAGCCGGGGAGCCCAGAACTGGACACAATACTCCAGATGTGGCCTCACTATGGCAGAATACAGGGACACTGTCTTCTTGATCCATCTCAGGAGTCCATTGCCCTTCCTGGCCACCAGAGCCCAGTGCTGTTCCATAAAGAACTTGTCTACAAGAACTCCAAGATCACTCTGCACAGAGGTGCTCTCCAGTAGATCATCCCTCAGCCTGTACTGGTGCTTCTCACTACTCCTTCCCAGGTGAAGGACTCTGCACTTACTAAACATCATTAAATTCTTCTGCCCATCCCTCCAGTCTGTCTGAGTCTTTCTGCACAGCCATCCAATAGATCCTGTTTGCTAACAACAGTAATAATTAATATTTTATTAATTATTAATAATTAATATTTTATTAATTAACTAGATTAAACAAATAATTTCATTAACAGATTATTTCATGGAAGAAAGATGTTAAAATTTAGTGGATTTTTCTTGCCTTGAAAAGTTACAAATGGAAAAAGTTTGAGACCAGGCAGAGCTGGAATAGTGGGGCAGTGAAGGATTCTTAACTGATTCGTCTGCAGGGCCAAGGTCCAGGATCCTTTGCCTATAGAAATCACAGCTCTTCAGATAAACGCACCCCCACGTTTGGGCCCTTGCACGAATAACACTAACAAATTACTATTGGTTTTGTTTGCAGTCAGAGGGCGGTTCTATGTCCTGGATTGTCAGCACATTGGAGGGGGTATGGTGACCCCATGGGCTGTAAAACCTGAGTGCTCAAAATGCCATCTTCCAATCCTCCTGCTTTGCTCTGACCTGCAGTTAATTCTTCATTCTCCATCAAGTGGCTTCTCAGAAGTGGTAATGAGACAGCTCTATTCTTAATGAATCTGATGCATGAAACAGAGATGTTTGCTAACTGCTTCACCCCAAAGTCCTGCTGTAGTGAGGAATCTGCTAACGTGGTGACGGTTAGAGCAGAGGTAACAGAACAGGCTGCTCAGCCAACTGGTGCTGCGAGGCTCAGGGTTGTCCATGTTTTGAGGTCTCTAATAGCTGGTCAGATGGAACTTGTGCTTCCAATGCAGCTGCTGTGACATTGAGCCTTGTCACCTTGAGCAGTCTCCATACGGCGTTCCCTCCGTCAGCTACTTTGCGAGATGATTGATCTGGGCTTAGGTCATTTTTCAAGTTACAGATCTTGTCAATCTGTCTGGCTCCACCCACATGCAGTGATTCAGCTCCTGATGTGCTGAAAGATTCCTTTCAGCCTTCCCACACACAACTACAGACTTTTTTATAGTTCTTCTCCAAGCTGCAGCTCCTCTTCCATGCTGGGCTGCGGGTTTTTGCATGGTATTTGCATGTGACTGAAGGACAGTGCCAGAACCAGACTTTGATCTTGTGAAGAGTGACAGAAGCAACTACAATAGTTCTTTAAAAGTGTTTTGTTCCTCCTGGCCCTAAACTTTGGATCCCATTTATAGCATTTGGCCAATATGCTGTGATGGAGAGGAGTGGATCTTGGGGGGTTGGCTGGGATCGAGGAGTGCCCCAGTGAGTTCAGAAATACCCTCTCTGGTGGCTGGTTGATGTCCTATACGTACCCGGGGGCTTGGAGTGGTTGTTTTGGGGAACACCTTTGTCCTTTATGGTCAGAGACTTTTTACAGGCAGCACAGAAAGGCATCAGAAACAACTGTAACTGAGCTCTGATAGGGCCTGGGGAAACCACCCAGACAGGGAGCTTGGCAGCAGCGAGCAAGAGCCTTCTCCCTGCACTTTTGTGTTCAGGGAGGTTAGACCTTCGGTTTAATTGTGTTTTGGTAAAGGAACAGAGTTGTTCAAAGGACTTCTCCAATTTGTGTAATCTATTTTCTCCATTAATAGAAGACACCAGTCTCTTCAATCTTGGCTAATTAATTACTCAGGTTATAAGAAACCAAAGGACCAGAGGACTCTGTGTCAGGAGTGAAATTAAGAATCTAAGAAGATAGTGTGAGCTCATTGTGCTGACAGTAGAGCAGATCACAGACACAATCTACAAACCAGATCTGCCCAAAGCCCTGAAAATAACTCATGGCTGCTCCTCTAGGTGGAGGTGGACTTGACCCAGCCATTTCCCAGAAGGGCTGGATATTAGGTAGTTGAGGATGTTCTACTCACTGCAGGGGGTTGGACTAGATGACCATTAAAGATCCCTTCCACCCCACTGCATTCCGTGATTCTATAATTCTAAGCAGAGCAGGGAAAACCAGCAGCATTTGGAGGTGTTTTTCTTGCTTGAGGCTTGAGAGATGGGGATGTGGTGGCTGGGAGCATGTCAGTCTGCACTGGAGCTGCGGCAAGGGCATCATGAGCTATTCAGGTATGGAGTGGTCTGGGTTGGTGCCCACAGACCCACTGCTTATCCTTTAACTACCTTTTCTGGAAACAGGAGAAGCTCAGAAGGGTGGGCCTGTACTCTGGTCTCAGATCATAGACACACCCCTCCCCTCCCCAGAGTCTTGAGGAGGTTAGTAGGGTGTTTCAACTTCCTAGGGGCTGATGTCTCGGAGGCAGCTCCTGTGGCTCAGATCTGCTGGTTTGGCCATGTCTGTCCCTGAAGCAGCAGCTTTGGTTTGCTGTGAGCTCTCCAAACTACACCTGGAGCTGCTACATCTGTGCCCAGCTCATGGCACAAGGAGATGAGGCTGCAGTGGGAGGGTTCCTAGAGCTGTACTCGTGCCAGTGTGTCTGTGTGAGCAGCAAGGAGTTGTCATGTCCCCATCTTAAGAGAAGGGAATGATTCGGATTCATGGATTCACTTGGGGTCGACAGTAAGATGTCTGGATGGATCAGCAAGGAAGAGCTGGCTGGTGGGAGCTCACTGCCAAGACCCCTGAGGGTAAAAGTGGAGGAGAGGAAGCTGTTACTTCTTTTCATGAATCTTCTTAGCAGCCAGATGGTGGGAGGTTTATTTGCCAGGTAAGAGGAGGAAAAGAAGGGTCAGTTCCTTATATCTGTTTCCTCACTGGAAAGATCCCACAGAAGTTTAAGGTGACCCTTGCAGAATCTCAGAAGGTGAAAGTCCTTCTCCACAGCAGCAGCACCAGCTAAAGGGCAGCACTTGAAAACCCAAGGGCAGACCACGTGGCTCTGCTGTGTTTGGGCACTGACCAGCAGGAGTTAATGTTTCCCAGGATCAGTTTGAAGTTGGGGGTTTCTAGACCAGGAATAGAATGGCCCTGGTCGAAAGGGACCTCCAGAGGGCATCCAGTCCAACCCCCCTGAGTAAGCAGGGACACCCTCAACCAGATCAGGTTTCCCAGAGCCTTGTCCAGCCTCCCCTTGAGTATCTCCAGCGTTGGGGCCTCAACTCCGTCCCTGGGCAACCTGTTCCTATATTCAACCCTCCTCCTGCTCGAGAACTTACTGCAAACAGCCCATTTCTATCTGTCCTTCTCTAATGTGAAACCACTGACCTTCTTCCTATCACTCCAGGCCTTCATAAAGAGCTCCTCTGCAGCTTTCTTGTAGCCCCGTCAGGGACTGGGAGCTCACACTGGTGATTCTTGCAGTTAAAACCAATCCCAAGTGGAGCAGTGGGATTGATCCCACGGACAGTGTTGGGGAGGGGCAACTATGTGAAAATGGAGAAGACATCTGGAGAGCAGGACCCGTGTAGTTGGAGCATCTGGGCCTTTGAGGAGGGAGTCAACAGTCCCTAACAGTGTATCTATGTGCTGTGTCCTCCCTGCAGGGAGGCTTCTGGAAGCTCCTGTCTGTGCAAGGTCCCTGCAGAGGGGGACCAGGGGGCAACGAATCATTTTGGAGGGTATTTTGGAGGGTATGGTTTGCAGTAGGAGAAACCATCGTGGCAGGGAGCTGCGTGCTGCAACCCGGGTGTGATGCCTCGGCTTGTCCAAGCTGCTGGTGATGCTGGGGTGACCCGAGCAGAAGAGCTGCCGTCGGGGGAGTGGTGACCTGGTGAAACGGGAACCAACGGCCCGTGGGGAGAAGGTGGGAAAGGGAACAAAGACTTTGTATTTTGTGAACATTTCAGCTCAGCAGAAGGGCTGCCGAACCCGAAGCCCCTGGCTCAGCGCGGGCAACAGCGATGGGACAGGGGACCACTCGGTCAGGACGCGGAGTTGCCGTGGGCTCAGGAGCCGCTTCGCTGCGCCCAGTCCGGCTACGTGGCTGCTGCCTTAAGAGAAGAAAGAGGGCTGGGGCCAGGGCAGCCCCGGTGTGAGCGGCCGATGAAGGACTGGGGCAGCTCCGACCCTGGCACTGATTCCAAGCCGCGGAGCCGGGCCGTACCCGCGGTGAGACCGTGCGCCCCGCCCCGCCCCATCGCCGGCAGTGCCCGGGCTCAGCCCCGCTGAGGAGAGGGAGGGGGT
>VZRI01006882.1:0-18795 GCA_013397515.1 Upupa epops
ACTTCTTATCTACTGTGCGCTGATTTGATGAGCCATATAAATATATTTTCTTGATGTTAAAGCTTTCAAGGTTTTAGATCTGAGATCCTTCTGATCACTGAGCTCAGAAATTTTAAGAATACACATGCAACAGCAGGTCAGAGATGAACTGGCATGCAACATAATTGGGGTGATATGGTGTGTAGTTATTGACGTTCTTTAGCAAAGCTGTTCTTTGTATTTTGTATATAAGAACAACAATTACATCACTTCTTCAGCCTCATTCAGATGCAGATTTACACCACATCCTCAGGATATGAGTCCATTAAACATTTCTTTGTGGCAATGATTATTTCTTGATAATGCATGCCATCACTGCTTGCAGTCCTTCACATTTTCCTTTCTAATTGCGTACTCTGCAAACTTGATTCCCAGTTCTTTAACAGGTTTCCCTGTGAGTTTGAACACACAATTCTTATGGCAGCCATTCTCCAATGTAGTGATTAAGACAGTGCAGTTAAACATTCTTTATTTAATAGCAAATTTAATCCTACAATAAGAGAAAAGTTTATGTAATGGATGCTTTTATCATTTCAACCTATCTTTAATGTGTATGAATGTTAAATTATTTTCACACTCTGCTTTCTTCTTACCCATTAAGAACAGTCCTTCAGCACAGAACTAAATTGCTTTTCTTCCTTTCTCATTCTCTTGCCCCATGTTTAATGACATATCAGCTCAGATGAGAAGGATCTACCAATATGGTTTCATGGAAATCCTAGAGAGAAAACTTGCATATTGTACAGAATACATTTCTATCAGTGAGAGGGACAAGAACTATTATCTATCCTGTTACAACTTTTCTTCATTGTGTTGTTTCCATAGGTTTAAAAATATTTAGACAGATTTTAGTCTATCCTGCTGATGCAGATCCCCCAGCTACACACCCCATCATCACCACATTGTCAACACAAATGGGACTGTGACTTCATACACTGACAGCTTAGAGAGTGCTTGCTAGGAGAAAACACTGTATATTGCCTTGGAAAATTGTTTCTTCAGTGATAAAACCAGAGTGGAGGTTAAATTATTCATCCTCATGGCATGGAGAGCAAAGAAACAGAAATACATGCTGTAGTAAAGTCTTTAAATAGTCTTCAAACAATTCAAAACTTGCATTCCTATGGTCACTAGTATAAGATATTGATAGTTCCTTACATTAATACTACTAGTGCTCTTAGCCTCAGTGGAAATTGAAGGAAGCCAGAACACCAGATGAGGAGTGGATATCTCAAAACCAATACCTGCTTCAGATCTTTCTAAATTACTGTCAAATTCTTTAAAAAATTGCCTTGAAAAATATCTAATTGTTAGTCAAGAGTAGCCCTATGTAAAGCCACAGTATTTAACCTAATAAGCCCTCTTACTACTGATTAGTGATCTACAGTGTTATCGATCTGTTCTTTTTTTACAGCAAGCTGTATTTTATAGAGCCAAGAAATCAAGTCACTGTGGGCTTTGTGGAACAGAAATGGATTTCCTGAGTGACTCTGTCACATAAGATACCCATGTCATAAAATTGCCTTCGTAAAATTATTGATCCCTGTCTTTAAGCCTCCTATTACTTGAGTTTTGTTTAATGCATTTCCAGTGAAAGACAGATTTTACTTGCTAGGAAGATTTAGCAAGACATTAAGGGCCTTATAATTTAGTTATGAATGACTAGATTGTAACTATTAATCTTTGTATAATATTTCTATCTAGTTCTTTCCCTTTCTTAGTGAGTGACCTAGCAACCATTCAAGCCTTCCTTGCTATGTTGATCATTTCTCTCCTTCAACATTTTTGCTAGCAATATTCACTTATCTAGGGTATTGAGACTCTGCATACATTTGTCTACTACAAGATGCATCTGGATGGGGTCAGAGGGAGAAAACATCACAAACCCTTAAAACTTGGTGCCTAGACACTTCCCTTTAGAGTCGCAAACAGATTGCTTCCCTAACTGAAATGTGACATCCTAAGGACAGCATAGGTGGCAGTCAAGTGGAGAGACTTCATGAGGGAAGATGATGAGCAGACTGTATGTACTGCAGATTCCTGGAATTAACCCATTTGTCTTCAAAGGAAACTGTTCCTTTGGGTCAGACTGCTCCTACAAAGGCTATCCTGTATAAACAGTTGTTTGTGACCAGTCAAAGGAGATAGCTGCAGAACAAACAAACCCTGGAAGCCACTACAGCATCTCAAAAAATCAAACCACAGTTATTATTTTCTTATAATCATAGATCTTAAATCAATTACCTGAAGGGAAATTGTATACAGATTGGGGGCAGGCTCTTCTCCCAGGCAACTAGCTTCAGGATGAGAGGGCAGGACCTGAAGCTGTGCCAGGGGAGGGTTAGATTGGATGTTAGGAAGCCCTTTCTCACAGAGTGGATGATCAGACACTTCAATGGATACTGCAGGGCAGTGGTGGAGTGCCCATCCCTGGTGGTGCTTAAGGACAGACTGGCTGTGGCCCTTAGTGTCCTGGTTTGACCAATATGGTGGTATTAGGTCCTAGGCTGGGCTGGATGAGGTCTTTTCCAGCCTCAATAATTCTCTGAGTCTGTGATTTACCATATGCTAATTACAATGGAGCTTCTGAGGTATTAAATGGCTTTGAAAATCTCCTTGTCTCTAAATTACACTTGAAAAAATTTCCTTATTGGATTTATAAGTAGCCTTAGTGAGTATTCCTGTGCTGACTGTAACAGTCCTGATCTCATAAAACTGGCATATTTCAAGAGATGCCAGGGGTGGAAAATTTTGCCACTTATTTTTAGCCTACACAGAATTAAATAAACACAAATATAGTTTTTCTTACTCAATCTTCACAATTCTTTTCATAGCAGGAAGATAATTTTAATAGCCTCACCCAGAAGCAGCTCATTATTCGTATTTCATTTTGTCATTCCTTTTTTCAGCAGAATTCATTGTTGCAAGGATAGCCCTCATGTTCTAGGAGAAAAATTTGATAATTAAAATAATTACAATAGTTTTCATTGTTATAAATCAACACTAAACAAGCTTTGATACATTTCAGCTCTCCAGAAATACGAATGCATTACTGAGAATAAATATGGTCTCATTGTTACAGTATGAATAATTCATCACAACTAAGATCATGTCACCTTTATTTTATCACTACACTGCGTCTCAAAACAGTCTTGGGAACATAATTTATAGAAAGTGTAAGTTTCTTACATATTTTATCTTACTGTCTGCAATGTCACTCTAAAAGACTGAAAATGGCATTTCCATTAAATTTAATTATAAGGCATAAGGAATACACGCAGAGCTTCTGTGTTTATCAATATATTATTTACCATTATCAGCTGGAGTAGCATGTTATTTATATACAGGACTATTGTATTTTGCATCCTTTGTATCCACTACAGGCAGTGTCAATGACAAGCATAAAATCATATATAGTGTTGCAAGGAAAAGAAGAAACATTAATTTACTCAGCATCTAATTTGTATGATACCTGAAAGAGAAATGGGTGCCACTCTACGTAACAGTAGGCTCTTTTTAACTTTCAAGAAATGGAAAATTAAGTGAGCTTTTCCCTGTACTGTTATTTCAAATTCTAAACATATTCTCAGAAAACAAATTTCTTCTCTCATAGTAAGCTCTTTATCATAGATTTACAGAAACACAGAATCACTGAGGCTGGAAAAGTCCTCTGAACAACTTGAGCCTACAACGTAACATCACCACATCAGCCAGACCATGGCACCAAGGACCACAGCCAGTCTG
This sequence comes from Upupa epops, assembly GCA_013397515.1. Taxonomy (NCBI): domain Eukaryota; kingdom Metazoa; phylum Chordata; class Aves; order Bucerotiformes; family Upupidae; genus Upupa; species Upupa epops. Next base: position 3,784 of record VZRI01006882.1, read on the forward strand.
TCCTTAAACACCTTCAGGGATGGGGACTCCACCACTACCCTGGGCGGTCCATTCTGGTCTCTGATCACCCTTTCTAATGCTCCCCTGGTGCAGCTTCAGGCCATGATTTGTTCAATCACTGAATCAAGATTGGTTCTTATTGAATGCAAGTTTTTATGGCGTTATTCTTCCAAGATTTTTTGTCTCCTACACCTGTATGAACAGAAGTGTATTTTTAGATTCTTTTTTTTGTTTTATGCCAAATATTTGAAGTCATTTAATGTCACACATCTTATTAAAGTAATGACTGTGAAACAAAGGTGCTTCTTTTATAAATACACTTCAGGTGAAGATTAAGGTTTTTCATTATTTGAAATATATCTTCAACCCAATATTTTCATCATTTTTATTGGTGAATTTAATTGTTCAGGAGGCATTCCTTTGTTTCACATTTGATGACTTGTTGATTGAAAAAAAACAGATTTAATGATAATGGCTCAACAGCTTTCTCCATGTTTAGGATTTAAGTATTCCAGCTTATGTGAAAATATTGGGTAAACAAGGACAAAATTTACTCTAGACTTCAGTACAATGAACTGTATGCTTGTAGTCCTGAGAAAAGAATATAAATTGCTTAAGAATTGGTACATTTGGAACTGATGCTACTTAAGAAGTGCATATAATAGAAATACAAGAGGAATACAAGCAATTGTTGGTTGATTAGTGAATTATCAGCATTGTTTAGCAGCATTGTTTAGCAGCATTGTTTACCATATGTTCAAATTTGCCTTTGATCCTTAGCAGAACTTAGCTGATCTCAAAGCCGTCCCAAGCAAATGAATAAGCAAGGGAAGTATATTAAAGTGTAGCACTTGAAAGTCGTAACATTTTATTCAGTGGAGCTTATCAATTCAAAGAAAAACTGTGGAATGTTTGCCTATTTGGGTTATAGCAGAAAAAAGAGGTGTTTAAAAATGACACAGTAAACACTGCTCAAAGTACTACTGGCTATATGGAAAGCGAGGGCGGCAATTAAATTTGAATGAAAATCTAAACCTAGGAAATCTAAAACAGCAATGAAAAGGAAAATAGCAGAATTAGGAAAAGAGAAAATAATGTATTTGATGATCTAATAAGTAGGGGAAAATTCAAATAGAAAAATCTTCAAAATCTTTCTTTCTCCAACCACTAGGCAGGAGTTTTAAAGCAGCAAGGTGGTGCTTAGTGCTTTTTTTTCTCTGTTTGTTTCACAGAACAGGTGTTTCATTCTGCAAGTGTCTTTTAAAATCGCAGCCTGAAGGACTTTCAGTATGTGGAAAACTAGGACACACAAAGACTTCAGCAATGAAAGAAGTATTACTGAAGATGAAATTGCTACAGAAAGAAAAGCTATCTAGATCTGAGCAGACCCATTCCTTTGTATACTATTTCAAAAACTCAGTTTGTACCAAGTGACAGAAAATTCGGTTTGCAACACCAAATACTGCCTTCTGCATTTTAAATAATTATCAAGCATAAGATTTACTAACTGATTTCTATACAGCACTGTCAAATTCACATATATTTACTGTCCATAACCAGTATTTCCATAAACAAAAACTCCAGCTTATCACTTGCTTACAGTATGCTTATGCATAAATATTCAGGGATATCAATATTGTTCTGTCTTAAATCTGAATAAAACATCTTGCTTGAATAATTGGAGAGATTTCTGATAGTTAATCTTTTTGCTTTTAAAACCTATTTTATTGTGCATCATAGCATGGGGCCACTGCTTGAAAATGACATCTGCATTTTTACCAATAAAATAAAACAGATGTACTGCACACACAGCAGTGCTATTTATAATCTCTTTTTTTAATCTAAGCTGATCATTGTCATTCGTAACATCAGAAAAGCAAAACAAGAATAATCAATTATCAATCCCATTCAAAATGAAAACTAAGATTAACCTCATGTTACATCTCTGACTCTCATATTGTTCATCCCATTTTATAAACAATCATCTAATCTATGGTCCAATATGGACATGGAAACCTTCTCACACACAATGCAGTGAGCTCGCTAATTCCTTTCCTTCCACTTCCAATATAGGGACATGTTCATATTCCATATGTAGTCAATTTTAATTTAGAAATCTGGAAAATCCAAGGACAAAGTGCTAATTTCAGTTAACGAACCAATAAACTGTTCATCTCTCCACAATTAAAAAGTGTGGTCCATATAATCCTCTTTCCATAGATAGCGCTGCAGATTTAACTGAATACCCTCAAAGGGAGTAAAACTGTACTCCTCTCTTTTCAACACATTGGGCTGTTTGAAAAGTTGTTGGAACCATGTGTGAGCTCAGATGACTTCTTCCTATCTTCTCATGCTTAAATCACAAAGAAGCTATGATGCACAACTGTAACGCTATTGGTCTGTTAATACCTTGATGTAACACTTACAAACAGAAGCAAAGGTGTCTCTAGGAGCAGGCAGACAGGTAGTGAAGGGAAGGTAAGAGATGCCTCAAAATACAGTTTTTCTTCGCTCTTGTTGTTTTATTATGAATGAACAGAAATTTCTTTTCCTTACAGAATGAGAATTCAAATGAGAACTTAAAATCTTCTCTCTTGGAAATCCTCCAGCTCCACGTTAGCAGAACTACTTTGGCTATGGCTGTTCTGGAGGTGCCCTTCAGCAGGCTGCAAGAACAAATGCAGAATGCAGATGAGAGTCAGTAAAAAAAAAAAAAAAATAGTGGTTTTTTACTTCCGAATTCAAAAGGTTCTTTGATTTTGGTGGACATCTTGATGCAATCATTTCCACCCAGCCAGATATCATTAAGAATCACAACCAGATTGCCACAGGGCATCCTGACAATGATAATTAAAATCCCATGAATACAAGCCCTTAGTGCAATCGAGAATCTATGGAATTAAGAAAAAAGGCTTACTTCCAAATTTATATGGCAAAAAAATAACTGATGTTAATTTTTTTCAAAGACTGTGCTGGGTCAGAATGAAGGTCTAGATTGATTCTAGGTTAGTGCCTGCAATCCAAGCACACAAACTAGCTCTCATAGAGAATTCAACAGAAAATAAAGCAACTTTGCTAAAAAGAAAAGAATTTATTGAACCCACAATCAACAAGCAAATGAAAAATACCCAAATAAGTAAAAGAACCAAAAAAGAGAAAACAGAAACTGTATCACAATGCCTTTACACACCCTGTGAGGAAAATGTGAGACAGCTAACACATCGGTTTTTGGCTTCAGATGAGAGCCCTAGGAAAAAGATACATTCTAATCATAGGGAGAATTAAGCTATCCCCTCCATCCATAGAACTCAGTAGTGTTTCTGAGCCCCTCGTACATCTTGATGCTTCTTCCAAGAGACAAGAAGAGAAGAAATCTGGAAGTCCACCGCCTTTTATAGGTTCTATTCAACAGAAAACTCTGGAGGCAGGACACTGTTGCAGAGGTCTGATGGGACAACTATCTCTAGTTTCAAAATAAAATACTCTTTCAGCATAAAAGCAGAAAATTAAACATACGAAATTTTTGGACAATTTTCAAACTACAACAAGGGCTTTTCTGGTTTTTAATTTTTTTTTACAATTACTCCCAAGTAGGGGGTGTGTGGGTGGTTGGCAGAGGGCAGGGTTGAGAGAGAGGTACAGAAAAAACGTGCTAAGACAATCCTTTAATACGAATGAGTTGTTTCTAAGATAGGAATAGCATTAGGCTTGAAAGAAAGATTAAAGAGTGCTACTTCATTTTAGACAATTCAAAGTATGTTTCCAATTTATATTTAATATTTACAAGAAATTTCTCTTTCTCATGATCACAGAGAATTTACTTAAATAAAAGGACAATTTGATTTTTTCTTTTAATAAACTATTTCAGAAGCAACAATCACATACTTGTACAATCTTCCTCATAGGTAAGTGTTAGGAATTAGAAACCTCAACAGTATTTTCACCAAGAACTTTTACCTGAAGTGCTAAATGCAAAGATAGGGTTTAAGAAAACCACTTCTAAATTTAGTATTTCTCATCAAATTCCCCACACTTACCTGAAATTATATATTTATTTGAAATGGAATGCCCATTATTATTCATCAGAAAACATTACTTTTTTTTCTGGGCCCATTGCTTCAAGAGAGACTGAAGTGCTGGGGAGAGTACAGAAGGCAACAAGGCTGGTGAAGGGACTGGTCTGATGAGGAGAGGGTGAGGAAGCTCAGCCTAGAGAAAAGACTCAAGAGGAACCTCATCACTTTCCATAACTACCTGCTAGGAAGTTGTAGTAAGGTGGGGCTCAGGCTTTTCTCCCAGGCAACTAGTGCCAGAACAAGAGGACAAGGTCCGAAGCTGCCCCAGGGGAGGGTTAGATTGGATGTTGACTTTCCTTATGACAAGGGCGATCAGAGCCTGGAATGGATTGCCCAGGGTAGTGGTGCAGTAGTCCCCATCCCTGGAGGTGTATAAGAGAAGTCTGGACATGGCACTTAGTGCCCTGGTCTCACTCAGTGGTGATGTCAGGTCCTAGGCTGGACTTAATGAGTTCAGAGGTCTTTTCCAGCCTCAATAATTCTGTGATTCTGTAATAAGGTCTAATAATAACTGATAATATGAAACTCAATTGGCAGTATCTGGAAATGTTTTTGTCAATTAAACAGGTTTCAATTAAACAGAACAGGTTGAAACTAACTCATAATATGAAAATACTTTACTTTTGATTATGTGTCTTTGTTTGAAAGCAAATATGCCCAAAGCTATTACTTTCAGAAGCTGCATAACTGAATTTTATTTTTTTCTAAGTGCAGGAAAAGAAAACTATTTCTTTGAATCTCAAAATTGAAGTATGGAAACTCTTGGATCAGCTTAAACTGTATGTATATACAACTGATGTTATAAGCATGAACTTCAGTTCTGTTTGACACTTTTAGCTTAAAAAAGGATATAGGAATATATGAAATGTCAAGATTTATTTTACATTTTCAAACAGATTTTGGGGTATGCTGTCACAAGTTGTTCAACGTTTAACTTAGCTCATTATCTCAACACACTTTTCCTTCGGTTTCTGACTTAAATTAGCAGCAAAACATACAAGCTAAAGTCTTCTAAATTCTATGTCAAATAAAGGCCTTCCTTCCATACAGCTGAAGTACCTTGACCTTCTCATACAAAAAGCCTTTACACCTCCCACCAAAAATATTTCCTAAATTTTCAAACTAGCTAATTTTTTCTATAAACTCTGGCCTAGACAGACCATCATCTTCTAATGTCTCCAGCATACTGAACTGCTGCTGTTTAACCCCATCTGGAACTTAAATCCCACATTGGCCCACTCCAATGGAATGGGGGTAAGAATCAGAACAACGATAAAATTCTCAGTTGGTGATAAAGACAGTTTAAAAAAGAAAGCAAAAGCTGCATGTGCGAGCAAAACAAACAAGGAATCACATTCACCACTTCCCATCAGCATGTAGGTGTTTAGCCATCCCAGCTTCTTGTGCATCCCCAGCCTTCACTGGCAGGGCTGCATGAGACAAAGCTGAAAAGTTCCTGACTTAGAGTAAGCACCACTCAGCAACAAATGAAACATCAGTGTCTTAACATCTAGTCTCATCCTGAATCCAGCTACTGTGAAGAAAATTAAATACCCCAGCTGAAATCAAGAAAACTACCCAATAAAATGTTGAGGTTATAGACAAAGAAATAAAGATGAGCTCTAAGTGCCACTGTCATTTGAAATGATCTATTATTTGTTCAATTAGGCTTCCCTAACAAACATCTAATTCTAATACCTTTTGTACTGTTTCCATTTAGGAAAATCAGAAATTTTTATTTTAAAACAAAGAGTACTTGCCTCTACATTAAAATTTATGCTCTATTTAGAAAAAAAATAAATTACATTGAAAACAAAACCAAACCACTCTGTCTGTCTCTAATTTTTTTTTTTTTTATAAATCCAGTATATTCCATTTAAACCTACAATTTAAAAAACTAAGGATTCATACTTTCTGATTGTTTCCATATATGAAGAGTTTATCTTTTTTTATTTGAGCACTCTACTCTGGGTGTTCAAAGGCTATGCATAGCTTTCACAGATGGAGACAAGAAGCAGTGAAGCATAGAGAGGAGGCAGGAGAGATTCTCACATGACTAACTCTGCTCCGCTTCTCATTTCATGTGAAACATCCCATGATAAGTAAGAGCTGCAAGAACGTGCATATCCACATTCCATTACTGACAACATCAATATTTTGATCAGCCAACGGAATATTAACTACATTCAAAAAATCAGATCCCTAGTGACCTGTGGAAAGGTGTCAACACACCTGCTGTTTATTGGCATGAGAGGCTCAGCTGAGTCAATACAATCTGGTGTTTTCACTGAAGGGAAAAAGAGGAAGGGGACAGGCAAATATATTAAATCTATATTATTTCTATAATAAGTAATGTTAAACCATTTTATTTTATTCAAATTGTGAAATGCCTTTGGATGTCAAGGTACAAAGACATTGGAACATGTTAAGTTTTTTTTTCTTTTGACCAGAACCCATTCCCCACTGTTCTTTAGACACAAAGTGTTGTGTAAGACAGTGAAACATTTGCAATTAATGCAGGGTGAAGCAGCTAGTTTCAGCTTTTTCATGGGCCACAATTAATCCTGAAGCTACCTGCTTACTAATACTCTAAAGTGAAAGCATTCAGTTGAGCACACAGCACAGCTTATTCCGTAGCAGACAGCCTTCAGCAAAATATGGCTGGTGGCCCAAAGAGACTGGGATCTAATTTATCAAAAAACACAGCAAATTAGAAGGAAAACAGTAAAGGCAACAACATAAACGAAGATGAGAAACACTTATAAGCACAGGTTAAAGTTAGAATTACTGACAATATTATAAATTACCTCTTCAGAAGGCAATAATTAGCTATGTACTGGGATATGCTTCAGCTATAAATAGGAAAATAATGAATGTCAAACACATCTCTTTTCATCTGTGTAACTTCATTTTCAGGGATAGCAAAGTAATAAAGTAAGTCTTCCTATGTTTTTACAATCAAATATAACAAAGTTCACTGTCTTTGGTGGAAATTTCCTTTACCAGCCATTGTCAGCCTCCTGGAAAGAAGACTTTAAATAGTGAAAAACATATTCTATCTTACTTGAAAGAACCACTCAAACATTTCTCATCTCTGATGATTAGTCTTTCTTGCTATCTGCAGGCTGAGATCATTGCCAAAGGGAATTTTCTGAGTCACTTGTCATTTCTTCTATCACTCACCTATATATTGATGTCATTATTTTGCAGTGTACCTGAATAATACAGCCATGTGATGAATGACAACAAAAGTGTTAAACATGACATGTACAGAAATGAGTCTGGTCTTTGAAGGACTTTACCAAGTGGAAATCCTGTTCTGGTTGGATGCCCCAGGCAGCTGGTTGTTTGAAGGTGGCCTCAGGCCACCTTCCAGTGGGGCAGCTGGCCTTGTTCCCTTGTCTGTAGGTGAGACTTCTGCTTCCTGGGGCTGAATAAATGGCTGAGGAAGAGGCAGTGGACATTTGGCACCTATCTGGGTTTCATTCTCCACACGGTCTGTTAGTTCTTGTCCTATGTGTTACTGGTCTATAGCCTCAGTTGTACCCTGGCTCCCAGCCTGTGGCCCCATTCCCCTTGCCTGGACCCAGCAGCACTCACCCCCCTGTGGGAGGAGGCTCTTTGTTTTGTGGTAAAGGCTGCAGACAAGACAGATCCCGGTGACCAGCAGCTGCAGCACTGAGCAGCTCAGACACGCCAGTTCCAGAGCTGACATGCCTATGCCTGACGGGGACTGAGGCTGCTCCACTGGTTGTGTGACCTCCAGATCCTGTGGAGACATGTCCTGTGTGTCCTTCACCATAGTGCGACAGCTTGAAGGGTGGAGAATTCTGGAGAACATAGTGAAAGTCCAAGGAGCACAGTGATGCCCCGCCTGTGCATCTTCCTGGTCCCTAAAAAACTGCAATCTGGCCAAGGACAGCCAGAGAACCAACACCCAAGTGGAGCTGAGCCAGACAGCAGCAGCAACAGTGTCTGCAACAGGATTGTGATGGCAGCACCAACTGCCTCAACAATCAGGGCAGGTGGGGCAGAGCAATGCAACAGGGAGTGTCCCAGTAGCTGAAGACCTCAGCCTGCTCCTGTGGGAAAGGGGGGCTGAGCCCCAGGGCTTTGGGCTGTGAAGGAGCTGTGCCAGGGCAGGGGCAATGCCCAAGTACTTGCAGTGGGTGGTTTCCCCCTGCTCCAGAAGAGCTTCAGGGCTGCCCTCACAGCCATAGGTCACCCTCCACAGGCTTCCAGCCTGGCCCCTGGGTCCCATGCTGAGCCAAAGTCAGGGACTGAGAAGATCCCCCCATTGTGGACAAAGAGCAGGTTCAAGACCACCTAAAGAGTTTGAAGATGAACATTATAGGACTGGATGGGATTCATCCACAGTTCCTGAAAAAGCTGGCAAGTGAAGGTGCAAAGCCACTGTCCATCGTATTCACAAAGTCAAGGCAGTCTGGTGAAGTTATCACTGGCTGTAAAAGTAGAAACATAATCCCAATTTTCAAAGATGGAGAAAAAGAAGACCCAGGAAATTACAGGCCAGTTAGTCTCACCTCTGTGCCTGGAAAGTTCATACAGCAGATCTTCCTGAAGGCTCTGTTATTATCTGCTAAGGTGAGCAGATAATAAAGGGGTGGTTGGTGGCAGCCAGCATGGCTTTACCAAGGACAAGTTCTGCCTGACCAACTTGGTGGTGTTTTATGATGGGGTCACAGCCTCAGTGGACAAAGGCAGAGCAACAGCTGTCATCTACCTGAACCTGTGCAAAGCATTTGACACTGTCCCGCATGACTGTAATGGTTTAGAGTGAGGGTCTGAATTGTTTTGGGTTGGAGTCTGCAATTCAAGCACATCAACCAGCTCTCGCTGAGAATTCAACAGGCAGTGAAGCAACTTTGCTAAAAAGAAAAGAATTTATTGAACCCATCACCAAGAAGAAAAGGAAGAAATCCCCAAGTGTGTAAAAGAATCAAAAAATAAAACAGAAACTGTATTACAATGCCTTTACACACACTCCGAGAGAAATGGGAGACAGCTAACTCATCAGGTTTTAGCTTCAGATGAGAGCTGTGGGACAAGAGAGTGTGCACCAACACTTTAACCATAAAGCCACCACACACACAATTGCACCCCACTTCCAGAAGGGAAAGGGCAGGGGGGAAGGCAGCAAAAATACAGCACAAAATATACATTTTATGCTTGTGGAAAAGTTCTTTTTCCGGTTCACTTGCAGACATCAGCTTATCCTGTATGTCTCAGGCATACTTCTAGATCCCTTCAGCCTGGGAACTCTTCTTTGAGGCAATAACAGCATCATATGTAAGAATATACCAGAGTCACAGTCTCTTTCTGTTCGCCAAAGGCTTAGGAGATTGGTACTTATGATCTCTCTCTCATCAGATGCTTCTCTCAATCTGTCATTGGCAGAGCACACAGAATCTTGGTGGTAATAAAGGCAACGTGGCGCTGGTAATGTGGGGCCACACCTGTTGTGGTAGATAGAACTTTTCTAGGGCCTTCTCCTCTCTTTTCTTCTCCCCTGTGATTAAAGGTCCAAGGGAGGTGAGGCTCCCTGAGGTGGGGGAGGTGCAGGGGGGGGTTGGAACTAGATGATCTTTAAAGTCCCTTGCAACCCTGTCCATTCTGTGATTTTATCCAGAGCAAGAACCTAGTCCTGCATTCTTAGTTATGTCCTAGATTCAGAGTTACAGTCCCACTCAATTTCTGGTCATCAGAGTTTCTTACTTTTCTCGGAAAATCAATGACTGGTTAACTATATTGAAGCCACAACATCTGGTATTACCAAGTATGATAAAGATGTCTTCCTGAATACAAACTAGGCCTAAGCCTCTGCCAACTTTCAGCTGGTGTCCTTTAGATGAAAAATGTCTCAGGGAATGGGGAGATACAGAAAAAATAGTAGGAAAACAAATGACCAAATCCACCAACTGACTCAGAAAAAACTCAGAGGCTCTAGGAACCTTGAAATATGTTTATGGCAACTGCCTAGTACATGTTGACATTGAGTTTTTATCTTAATGTAATATGAATATAATGTTAATATTGTATTTCTGGTATAGCCAGGGACTGAGTTCAGAAGGATGGCCACAATGGAGAATTTCTCATAAGAGATTAATGAATGATGGTCCTTAACACTAGAACTTTTTCAGAGGCATTGCTCATGAATCTATTTCTCAGTATTATTGATTTAATGATAAAAAATACACTGACTCAATTACAGCAAATTACCCTATGTAGAAAATATGTTTTTGATCATCATATCTATCCTAAATAGACCAAAAGAAAGTGATATGAACCATATATTGGAGCGTTATGTAGTCAGCTGAGGGAATATTGCTCGCAAACCACACTGGGAGATTGGCACACCATGACCCAATTATAGCATGTGGCCGGAGGCCAAGGGTAGAGTATGGCTGGAAGGCAAAACCTCTTAAATAACTTTCTACGTAAGCATTCATGTGACTAGCCAGGAGGGGCGACCAGGTAGCCCATCATAAAATACCGCAACTAGTGAGCACCAATCCTATGTTCACACATGCTGGTACATGCCAATAAAAGGTGGAGGTGGCCAGCCCTCGGGGTATCTTGGATGCCTTGGTGTGCCTCGGGCGTCTCCAAGCCTCTCTCAGGAGGCCCCCTGCCATACGCCGACTCCTGTGTCGTCCTTTTGTTGCTATAGTCAGCAGCAGCTTACACCAGTTCAATTACTACACCAGGTATATTACATTGTGCTACTGTAGTCTGAAAAAAGCTCCTTTAACACAGTTAAAACACAAACAAATTTGTATTTTCTTGTTTTCTCTTTATAACATGCAGTCTGATTCTGTTCTTCTGGAAGAAAAAAAGTAAATGTAAAGTCTACTGCTCTTCAAGACACTGTTGTCTTCAAAATATTTTTGTTTCCTCTGCCTATAAGTCAGTTCAATTCAAAATGACACAGAAAATTTTTCTCCTCGCAGATAATAGAAGTGTTTCTTCTACTAAATGGTAAATAAACAGCATCTGCCTGCTTGACCATTAAGTATTTTGCAGGATGGTGATAGTTGTTCCTGAGTTCACTTTGTTCTGATTTCCACATAAAGTTTTCAGGATTTAAGACTTCAGAATAGAATTATTTAAGCAAAGAGAATCCTTTCTATTCAGTCTGCAACAAAGATTGTTGTTAAATTATTTGAATTCTTAGAATTATAGCATTTGCTTCCTAAACGTTGGTGTGGTCTAAGCCTAATTGGACACGGTCAGGAGAAATACCAAACAATAACTACTCCAGACACAGCTTGCATCCTTTTAGCCGTCTTTCTCTGAAAAGGCTACTTTACAGACCCAAAAAGCAGTAAGTGGGCCTTTAGTGTCGCAACAATAGAGACTGTTAATGTTACATTGTTGTCCACTCATCCTGGACTTTCTGATGAACCCTGAATAGTAGGCCTGCTAAAAGTAGTGTCTGTCATGAAACTCTCTGTGCCCATAAAGATCCTAATCCACCAACCTGAGAGCCGAGACATCATCAATAAATCTCATGCACCCTTCCACACTCCTGTGTGGACAGTGTGAAAGCATGAGAATGGAGGCTGACTATGGACTTCTGTGACTTAAACAAAGTCATGCCACTGATTACTTCAGTTTGAGGTGGAGTCCAAGGCAGCAAAACGGTACACTACTATTGACGTTGATAACATCTTTTTCTCTATTCCCCTAGCAAAGAAATACAAGGAGCAATTTATTTTCACGTGAAGGGGTGTACAATATATCTGCAACCAATTGCCCCAGAGGTAGAAACACAATCCAACCATCTGCCATGGACTGATCCATGAGACCCTGGAGATGGACAGAGCTCCCGAACATCTGCAACACATTGATGACATCATCATCATATGGGATGACACAGCAGAAGTTGTCTTTCAGAAAGATACCAAAATCACTGACTTCTCTTAGACAGTGGTTTTGCCATTAAGAGGAGAGCCAGGTCAAAGGACCTGCTCAAGAGATCCAGTTTCTGTGGGCCAAATGGCAAAATAGTCATTGTCACATTCCTGCAGATGTGGTGAATAAAATTTCATCATTTTATCCACCTAATAAGAAGAGACACAGACCTTCCTAGGAGTAGCTGAATTCTGAAAAATATGCATTCCATCATACAGCGACATTGTCAAACCTCTTTACTCAGTGACCAGAAAGAAGAACAATTTTGAATGGGGTCCTAAACAAAGTAGACATTTGACTAGATTAAAAGAAAAGCTGTGCATACTATGACACTAGGATCAGTTTGAACAGACCCAGGTATTAAAAATGTGCTCGACACTTCAGCTGGAAAAGATACTATCACTTGGAACTTCTGGCAGAAAGCTCCAGGGGCAACATGAGGACATCTTAGGTACTAGAGCTGAGACTCAAAGGCAAACTATACTCTCACTGAAGAGGAGACACTGGATTTGTGTCAGAAGTTTGTGCTGCTTTAAAAGTGATTGGCACTAAGCTACATCTTCTTAGAATCATAGAATCATCACGGTTGGAAAATACCTTCAAGTTCATCAAATCCCACTGTCCATTCTACAACCCCAAACCACTAAACCGTCTTCTGAAACACTCTGTCTGCACATTTGTTGAACCCCTCCAGGGACAGGGCTTCTGCCCCTTCCCCAGGTAGCCTGTGCCAAGGTCTCACCATTCTTTCTGTGAAGTTTTTTCCTAATATCCAAACCAAATCTCCAGTTCTCCCTTCCATTGCCAAGGAGGGATATGAGCATGAAAGGCTGATGGGTTTCTCCTACTGCTCTGTTCTTCTAACACCCAGACTTTCAGCCTAACCGGTTATACCAGAGAAAGAGAGCATCTACAAAACCATGCTACGAGTGCTACCTGACATAAGAAGGCAGCCCTGCTAACCCAAAAAGACCCCACACATAGACACTTAAAACAGCTCAGGCATCATAGACAAAATCACCAACTGTCCAGAAGACATTAGATTTAACATGCTGCCAAACAAAGTAATAGCCCCGTGCCAAGGAACACCCTCCATTCAAAGACCTCCTAGACGCAGACAGTTGCTATACTCTTCACTAATAGAATAATAGAATAGTTGTGCACCAACAGATCTTGCCATCTTGTAGCAACCAATGAAGGTGGAAACCTACTAGATGGAGTCCTATGCAGCACATTGCTGAAGCAAGTAAAGGTGAATGTGAATCTTCAGAATAATTTGCTGGATTTTGCTTTCAGTCATGGGAGTAATGAGTAAAAACCAACATAGTTGTTATCAAGTGTCTTTATTATTCAGATTCTCAAATATAACTTTTTCCTCCATCTCTTCAACTTACCCCCTCCTGTGCTTGCATTCCAAAGTGTTGCTTCAGACACTATTTCTTTCAGGGTTCCCTCATAATTCTGACTACTGGCTCTTATCTTTGACACAGCTCTAGTCATCTGCTGAACCACACCACCTCAGTGGAATGAACATAGACTATCAGCTTGAAACCTCTTCTCTGAGCTGACTTCAATCAACTTTCTTTCACTTGGCCTACAGTCTAATTTCATCTGTAATATCACTGTCAGCAAAATTAACCAAGTTGATCTCTGAAAGGGAATAAGCAGCAAATCTGTAGGGATTTTTGAAGGTAGAACAATGCTTTTGAAGCTCATGATTGATTCTTGTTTGGTTTGTAGCATGTCTGTGCAAAGAAACATGAGAAAATAACCTATCTGAGCCAGAGTCTGTAAAAAAAAATAGACACAAACCAGTATAGAAGTTACTTCAGTCGGGTTTCAGATTTCCTATTCTATGTGACAGAATGAGAAAGGATAGCTGGAGGATGGAAACAAACATATTGTTTAAGATAGTAAAAATGTAATGGAATACTGTTCTGGCAAAAGAAGCAAAGATCACACAGCTGATGTAGACATTAAAACTTACTGGTGTATTGTTGACAGCAAGTATTACCAAGATAAGACAAAATAACTTTGGGCTACTAGCAGTTTTGATGTTGTGTACTATATAGGTCTATTTTTGTCTACCGGATCATGATATTTAATGTGTAGTTAGCAGGTGGCAGAGATATTTAAAAATTAAAGATAAACTTAGATACAAATTTTTATGCCTGCAGGTTTGACCCCAAAGAATAAACAGTGAAGTTTGCTTAGTTTTCTGTGGTTTCCAACAGTCCTTCAGGGCTATGGCAGCTTAATCTTTTTAATAATGTTGCTGTGCCTTTGGATAAAAGCCCGCTGCATATACTGATTCCACAAGTGATTGTACAAATATTAAAAGGGGAAAAGGGATTTATACCTGAATATTGCATTGATCTAATTACATTATGCAGTCAAATAAAATCACTTCTTGGAGAAACAGGCACTAAATTCCATTTGTAATTTTATATCTGTTCTGCAAAAGTAAACCAATTATGTCACTGGCATATTCACAGAGAATGGGATTGGAGGTCCCAGCCTTCTGGTAAATATCCATGCCCTAGTGAAAGCTACAAGCTTCACCTGAGTTCTCCTTCATAGTGCTAAGTTGATTGTACACACGAGTGATATCTCCTTCGAATCTTTGCAGCCTTTCCCACTGTGGGAAACGACTGATGGGTTGGAAAGATCTAATAGAATAATAGAATAGTTGTTGAATTCTGAGTGTTATATGCTAACAACTTTGTAAGTTTTCCTGTGAGATGAAGAGGCAGAAATTCTGCTGCAGGAGGCTGTCGCTGAAGATAAGATAACAAGCAGCCGGGAGGAGAGACAAGAGGGGTTACCCTGGCAACTGTTAGAAAGAATTACTCAAATGGATGATGTTTAGATTAGCAAAGGAAAATGCAAGGCAGAAAGTTGTAAATCACCGGGAGACTGTAAATCATCAGAAAAATGCTAACACCGGAGCTTAAGGGTTCATTCTATCGAAAACCCCTAAAGGGGCTTTGACAGGAATATT
>VZRI01006883.1:0-33584 GCA_013397515.1 Upupa epops
GGCCTATGGATTTATGTACATTCCAATCCCAGTCCTCATCAACCAAGGCAGGATCCTCTTTTGCCTNTCCTCATCAACCAAGGCAGGATCCTCTTTTGCCTTGACTTCCTCTGGACCCTCAGCAGTCTGGGCTTTGGTACCCGGACAGCTCCCAGAAGTACAGACAGAGGCAAAGAATGTGTTCAGTATGTCTTCTTTGTTTGTATCTTCTGTCTTCAGGGCACCCAGCTCATTCAGCAGGGGTTCCACATTGCCTCTAGGTTTAATTTTACCTGCAGTGTATTTGAAGAAGCCCTTTCTGTTACCCTTGACCTCTCCTGCAAAGTTTAATTCCAAGGAGGCCTTGGCTTTCCTAGTTGCATCCCTACATTCTCTCACCAGAGCCTTATAATCACCCCAAATGGCCATGACCTATAGACTTCCTTCCATGACCTATAGACTTCTTTGTTTTCAGTTTGTGCAGTAGCTCCCTGTTTAAGCACACAGGTCTTCTGGCTCCCTTCCTTGACCTCTTTCCTGTTGGGATGCTCTTGTTTAGTGCTTCAAAGAAGCGGTCTTTGAATGATGACCAGCTCTCTTGGGTCCCTTTACCTGCCAGTACCCTGTCCCATGTGATTTCCCCTAGGAACTGCTTGAAATGGCCAAAGTTGGCCCTCCTGAAGTCCAGGGTTGTGATTCTGTTAGGTATTTTGTTCTTACCACACCAGACCCTGAACTCTCAGCACTCCAGACACCCTGCTGCCAGTTATGAACAGCTCTGCAAAGGGTGTCTCTTCCTTTGGAACTGAAATCCTGGGCAGGTCTCAGATATCCCTGTGGTACTAACATCACAGCCTTCTGCATCATCACCCACAGCACTGCCTGTCATAGCATCTGGGGACCACGACCCTTGTTTGTGGACCAACTGCTCTCCTGTTGGAGAGTACAGCATCCTGTGAATCCCAGCAGTGCTCACAGTGGGATGGCAGCAGCCAGCTTTCCTAGCTCCTGACATCAGGAGGTGAAAGAACAGAGTTTATGTCAGAGGAAGAGCTGGGAGACTATGATGCAGGAGGACACAGGAAGAGCTGCCACCAATCTAAAAGTTTCTCCTCGTTGGAATTCAGAGACATCAACATTTCCCTTCTCTTAAACCCAGAAAAAAGAGCCAACATGGCAGAATAAAACAGTCAGTACAGTGTGTTTTAGAAATACTAAGATGCTTTGCTTTGATAGTTTTGGCATCCCGTAATATGAATATTAAGCTGCCTGTGGGTAAATGTAACACCAGCAGGTGAAAATGTATAAATAGGAACTTCTTTTAAAAAGCCACCATGAAATGAAAACACTGGAATAACACCTACTGATTCAACTTGTTACTACATTTCTCTCATTCACAGTCCCATGGACATGGCTCCATTTTCATTAAGCTTTTCCTTTTCAATCAAATGAAGTATTACTTGGAAAATCCTACAGCTGTGCTCTTCAGGCAGGTCTAGCATTGACCTCTCTGTTAACAGTTCTGCAGCTCTGGCTTTGCACCGAGCACTGCCAGTGCTCCCTGGACTCTGGCTCCTCATCTCTGCTCTTTCTGCTCATTGCAAGGTTCACTGCTTTGGCCAGAGTCTTGAGCTCAGGCACAGCACCATGCACCCCACCTCTGTAGCATCAGGCTCATTGCAGTGATGCAGAGGTGGAGATCCTCCACTCTCTGACTGCTAAACCAGCAGAGTGCTCTGAGCACTGATGCAAAAGGCCATTTGGAAGGACATGCTCAGTAGCTGTGGCTTTTCTAGGTTGCCTTTCAATTTCTCTAACAAGCCACTCCCAAGACTGATCACACATCTGCTCAGTTTGGTTTTCTTATTACAGACTGGAGAACAGTCTGTTCCAGGGACAGGAATTATAATCCTCCTGGTTAGCTTTCATCCGCCTTACACAGATGGGAAACACCAACCAGAGTCAGTGTCAGACTCATTACCAGCAGCTATCCCTGATACTCAGGACTTGAGCAGGTCTTGGTTTGGCCAAGCCTGCTGGGGTATCCCAAAGTGTCAGTGTTCATTAATTTTCCCATGGGTTCTTCTTTGCAACATGCCAGCAAAAAGCCACGATCAGCCACAGGAGACCCTGAGGTGATAACTGGGGTGCTGGGTAAATGGAGTTGAACTCAGGTGACCTGACTTTAAAGCTCACTCAAAGTCTTGCTGGCAAGGAGGCAGTAAAGATCTAGAAAATGCCTGTGTCCTTGCAGAGTGCCTATATGTAGTCAACAGGCTCTGCGGATGGTCTTTGTAGGGTCCCTTGGAAGGAAATAAAATGCCTGAAGGTGGGAAAGTCTCATAAGCTATGATAATTTATGGATGAAAAGGCCCAAGCCTGTCACAAAGCTGTTAAATGATGAACATAAACCCACAAACCTGCTACAGAGGGTATGTCAGAGCCCAGCTCATCAACCTCATCTCCCATATCTGAGATACCAAACTCATAAATGTTTCGACCCATACTGTGGCTGCTATTCTTCCAGGCATCTGGGCATTTCCAAGGGCAAGACAATGGACTGCTGGACATACAGAATGGAAGTGGCATTTCCTGTTAGTCCTCCAGCAGGGAAGTAGAAAGCCAGCTCTTAGTGCATCAGTCTAGTCACCAAGGCCTGGGGTAGCTTTAAAAGTCCTGTGCAGTATCACAGGTTGAGAAGTGGAAGGGGCTGGGAGATCTTTGGGTGAAACTGCACCTTTGTGGTATGTTTGGATGGGTCCTGGTACAATGTTTGGGCCCTTGTGGCAACCATGTGTGCTGGTTTCACTGGCACAGAATCATAGGGTAGCCACAGTCTACCCACCATTGGCAGTTGGGAGTCAGCCACAGCAGCTGCCCTGAGCTGACCACAGGTTGATCCCAGACTTCATACAAAAAGGGATGTTTGCTGAGAATGGAACGGGAAGTGGGGTGCTCCTCCCTCTCTTCTCCTCCCTCTCCCTGTCCCTCTTCTCCTCCTGCTCCTCCTCTTCATTCTTCTCTCCATTTCTAGAGGCTTTCCATCATGCTTCAGAGGAACTGCTTTCCCATTTATTGTGAGTGCTGTTCGTTCACTGGGTATAAATTTGTGTACTTTGTAATCGCACTGGTGTTGGCTTGGCTGCCTCATTAAAACCATTTTAGTTGCTACCCATGTGTCTCATGCTTTTCCCAATCCCTCTTCTCTCATGAGGAGAGGTCACAGCTGTAGTGTAGCCCCAGATGTGGGCTAAATGTAGACACCATGGCATAAGGAAGATGCAGTGGTTGAGATCTGTCACTGAGCAAGTATCAGCCACAAGATGATTTGCTCTTGGCAAAATGACCCAGGGCAGGAGAGCAGAGATGCAGCCCATTTACACCTTGCACTGGGATTTGGTGCTCTCTGCATTTCTGGCTGCTCTCTCTGCCACCCCTGGTTATGTGACTGTACGGTACCCAAAGACACATAGATCCCTGTCATCCCTGCAGGAGTTCCTATCTCCCTATCAGCCCCCTGCAAGCCCAGACATCCATTCAGCCCCACACCCCAACCCACAGCTGTTATGCCTGTCCAGGCTTCTGTGGCTCAGCCATCAGTCACTCTACTGGTATCCTGGCTCTTCTTGCTGCTTTTGGGATGTTTCCCATCTTAGAGGGCCTGTGGTGGGGGCTGTTCTCCTTTTTCCCATTAGATGGGGGCTGCAGAGGGGCAAATAGTTAGGCATGGTTTGGGGTTGAGGTGTTACCTTCAGCAGTTGCTTGTATGGCATCACTTGTGGCTCTGTAGTCAGCTCTCAATCCCTTGAGCCTCACCTATCCAGACTTCTGGGGGTGCTTAGAAAGTGCCAATATCAAGAAAGAGGCATCTTCCACTCATTCTTTCCCTTCAGTGGACACAGCATGTGTGACTACTGAAGCGTCTGTCTGACTCAATGCCAGAGCATCCGTCTCCTACAGATCCCTGTCATGGGTCCTGTCTAATCCTAGAGGGCAGCTCAGAGGAGACCATGGATGATGTGGGTCTCCAGCATTCCCCGTGGGTTGCTAAATTCCAGGAAATGGCTCAAAATGTCTCTGTAAGGTGAGAGCAGCCCTGAAAGCTCTTGATCCTGCTAATCAAAATAGGAACAGCATGGGGACTGAGAAGCTTTCTATCTCAGAGCCTCCTGAAATGCTTAAACCTCCAGAAGCAGCCAGAGTCTCTGCTGCTCTTTCTTCCCTCAAATCTTGCTGTGACAGCAACAGCCCAACAACCTCATCAATTGTCTTGTGTCCCAGGTCTATGCTGTCTTTGATTCATCCTTTTCATTTCCACTAGAGTACCCCCATTAAATTACATGTTCCCCTCTCCTACATTGCAGTGCTCCCTGCTCCACCTGTGCCCAACACACCGCTCATACAAGCAGCTTTGATCAGTCTTCACGAGAGAAGGAGAAATGGAAGAATGTTATTGCTGCCTTTGACTACTGGCTGGAAGGGTATCGAGAAGACAGAGCCAAATTCTTCTTGGATTTGTGCAGGGGAGGGATGAGAGGTTCTGGGCACAAGCTGGACCATGGAAAATGGCCATTATTATTAAGAAAAACATTTCTTGTAAGGATGCTAAAAATGGGAAAAGGGTGAGGGAAACTTAGAGATAGTCAACAACTTACTAGGCCAGGTCCTGACCAATGTTGCAAGCAGAACTTGTTTGGCACAGAAATGTGGATCAAAGACCTCTAGCTATGTCTTCCTGCCTAACCTATTTTATGATGCTGGGTAATCCTTTCAATCCCATCCTGTGTCCCCTTAGTTCAGGTTGGCAGTAAGGCAAGGTGTGCATTTTCCTACCTGTGACACTACTGCTGTTGCCTTTCCATCTGTGGGTACTACTGAGCAAATTGAGAGTAACTTCTCACTGCTGGCAGTGCTGCCAGTCCTCTTTGCCAGGGGCTGGTAGCCAGATGCAGAGGGACAGAATGGGGTCAGGATACCATTCTGGGGTAGAGGGCTGCATTGAACACCTGCACCAACAACAGCCCTGTTCCCAGAGCTCAAGCAGTGGGTGACAGTCATGCGGATAGCCAGGGACTGACCTTCATCTTCCTATGTGATACAACACTTCTACATCCTTGTGAATTTGAGGTGGGGCTGCTCAGCCAGGTCACACACAGTGTTTGCTAATGCTCTTAGTACCAAACAGCTCTTCTCATTTTCCTGTCCTTCTCCATGCCCATTTGTGCAGTCTTCTCTCTCCTGCACAGAAGCTCCTCCCTTTGCAGCTCCAGTCTCCTTCTGCACTCCCAGTTTGCTGATGTCTTCCCTGGAGAGCCCCCAGAAGCTCCAGCCCATCTCTGTGGCTGGCCCCCAAAGCAACTCTCACAGAACCACAGACTGGTGGGGGTTGGAAGGGATCTCTGAATGTCATCTAGTCCAACTCCTCTGCTAGAGCAGGATCACCTACAGAAGAACTCTCCTGCCTGTGTTGCTGGCTGTGGAAGACAGAGACATCAGGACTCACTGGTCTTCAAGGTTAAATCTGCTTCCCGAATAGATCAGCTCTTTTGGGTTTGTGCAATCCCCAAGGTCTCTTGATGTAGCTGAATACAAGAGGATTGGCCTTCAGTGATTCATGGCTGGTCGATAAGGATAAGCTAAGACACAGTTCACCCCCCAAATATGTCATGCATTAAGAAGTTCTACCATCCTCTGTGTGATGAACCAGGTAGATGGTTTGTGCAGCTTCACATAAACTGACTGTTGGAGGCAACATGAACTGAGTTCAGGTTGACTGCAGGAGCACTGCAGACAAGCAAGGATCTGTCACCCAATGAGGACAACTTCCAGCTGAGCTGGCTCTCAGAGTGCTGCCAATGAGTCACCATCGTGTCTAAGTGCCTACTGGAGAGGTGTCCCTGGAAAGAGGTTACTTCCTTCTCTCCTATCTCCATGACTACGGCTCCAGGCTCACCAATGATGACTCAATTCGAAAAGCTTGATTTTGTATGAGGGGGATGAAGTTCAACTTCAGGGAGGTGCAAGAGTGAGGAAAGACAGGGTTTTTGAAGACAGACCGGCATGGCAGAGGCACAGCGTTGTCAGGATGAGGCATGAACGTGAGTGAGCTCATTAGTGGTGAGGCAGTGTCTAATCAGATGTTATGACGAGGATCCTTTATTTTGCACCTGAGGGAGTCCTGCTCTTTACAGAAAGGAGTGTGGATATGAGGAATTTGCTTAGAAAACAGGGCACGGAGCAAAGGAGCAGGAAATAGTGGGAGCAGCTGCTTTTCATCTCAGTGCTCCTCGCTGCCACCGCAGCGCTTGCTTTTCAGCACTTGCAGCTCTCGAAACAAACTGGGTCATTTCTTCACACACCGGGGTGCGTGTTTAGAGCGCGGATGCGCATGAGGCTCTCTGCAATAATCATACTTTCTACAAACCTTATGGTGACTCGCTTTGGAAAATCAGCCCTGACTGCACAGCTGAGACACTATCGGTGTGCCGGTTCTCCTGCCGGTTGTCCAGGACAGCAACAGAAACAGGGAGACAACGTAGCTCCCCGGTCCTCCGCCGAAAATTCCCAGCTCCCATCAGCGGGGTTTAAGGCGGACTCTGCAAACGCTCTGCTTTTCCCTAGGCAGGACCGGCTCCAAGAAGGGGAAGGACACCCCTGGACCCTCCCGCACAGCCCAGCCGTAGGTCTGGCCCAGGAGGGTCCCCGGGTCCCTGCCGGCGCGGCCCCGCACAGCGCCGTCCTGGCGCCCCCGTGCGAGCGGAGCGGTCCCGGCAGGGTCCGCAGCTCCGCGTGCGTTCACAGAGCGGTGGCTACTGCGGGGTTGTCCCCAAGACCGTGTCCTCACAAAGCCTAGACCTCTGCCAAGGCGAATGGAGCCTCCCAGTGCAACAAGCCAAGAGCATCTTTAAGCGCCCGCCGGCCGAGGTTCATGTACAAGGGGATCCGTAGCCCAGGGCATCCTGTCACTGCTCTGACTGCCGGGGTCAGGGTAAGCGTAGCAATGAGAACAATTCAGTATCAACTTACCCCTTGTTTCATGCAGTGGAGCTTTCTGTGGCAACCAGCCCAGTGGACATCTCTGCAGAGATGACTAGCAGTATCTTTGCAGAGTTGGAGCCGTGTCTACCCCATCTCACTAAGGCTGCCAAGGTGGGCTGAGTGGCTGACACTCCTGCTGCTTGTGGTAACATCAGCCTCCCATTTAGAGTCCACATGTTTTTAACCACCTTCAACAAGTCACACTCAAGAGCTATAGTGTGTTTTCACTCCCCAGCTGGCTCCAAACTTAGCCCCAGGGTACATGTAGATGGTCAGCTCTATATGGGACACATATAGAGCTCTGTGGCTCCTTCTCCTGGGGAAATACAATTTGCATTACACATTTCTCTCCTCTTCAATGCTCTCTCTTCTCCCCTGTGATATTTCTTTCTTAGCTGACCCAACATAGGTCTGTCCATCCTATGGATGGCACAAAACAAAGCAATGTGCTCTTCAGGCAAGCAGGATGAGCAGAAAAGCTGTTACTCAGCTGTGGCCCTCTTGAATGGGTTATAGTGCTTTATCATTTGAGTAACTGCATCTCAGGACAATTTAGGAACACCAGAAAACCAGCAACATGGTTTGTATGCCTTCCCTGAACACACCCTCTCAGCACAATGAGCACAAAACAAATGTCCCCAGCACTTCCTGGGGTCTACCAGTTGTCCTCAAGAATCTCAGTATACACAGCATCCCTTGGCAGCACCTTAGCTGCATCCCTAGTTAGGAAAGCAACTTTAGATCATCTTTACCAGCCAGTCTGCTGTACAACTGAAGTTGGCAGCTACAGCCCTTTCTGTGAATAAACAGAGGAAGCACCTTCTCTGGTGCATGCCAGGGCCAGCTTGTCTCCCTGAAAGGGGTGTTTCATCTCCTGATCAAACCCTGAGGTCCTTCCATGGAGTCTCCTGCTCACCCTGGAAACATCCTCGGCCATCACTAGTCAAATAGTACCACTGAGGCCATTTCTGGGGCCAGAAATGAACAGTGGTAGTACTTCTTCTGGGTATTAATGCCAGAAAGGATGGGAAACTTTCAAGTAATTTAGAATTTTTAAATAAAATTTAAAAAATCCAAAACTCACACAAACCACAACCTGCCAAAGCCCCGACACCTCTTATAAGACTTGACTATTGATTTTAAAGGGACAGGTGGGACACTGCTTGTGGCCAGCCTAACACAGACCCCCAAAAGCCATGAGTTATCACAGCTATTGAAATGTTTGATAGAAGGATCCTACAGCAGTTGTCACTAATTGCTCAGAATAAACATCCCATTATATTCTCAGACAATCAGAATCTGGTCAGCTCCTCTGATTTGCTGTAATCAATAAGCAAAGCATGCATATCATCACAACATAAACAGCGTTTGCCGCGGGACATGGGGAGGAGGTGGAACTGGCTGAGCCCAGCAGGTTCTGGAAGGAATAGCTGCCTTGTTTTTTGTTTCTAATATCCAGAAGAAAAATACTTTCAGGAAAAAGTGGCACAAAATTCCAAGCTGGAGTAAAGCCACAGCTGGTGAAGGGCTCCAGCAAAAGCTTTGCAAAGGAAACAGCTGGGGCTGTACTTACAGGTAAGCTGTCAGAGGGCTCAGGTTGGTGGGGACCTCCGAAAGCTCCAGCTCGGAGCAATCCACTGAGAGCATGATGCCATCCTCTTCACAGTGGCACAGGGGTGGGCACGAGGGTGCAGCACCTTGCTCTGCAGGCACTGCCTGGAAGTGGGCAGAGGAGGCCAGAAGAACACCCCAGAAGAAAAGCTTGTCCATCCTCACCTTGGCTGCCTCTGCAGGGATGGTGCAAGGTGCCATCGACTCACTCTGAGCCTGGGACTCTGCTGGGCAGAGGGGAATGATGCCGCTGCTTTGCACACAGCAAGCAGGGTATCTCTGGCAGGCCAGAGTGTGGTGAGGATGCCGCTGAGGAATGGAAGGCATTGTTGAATGATCTTGGTTATTTGGTTTCAAGGGCTGGGCAGGGGCGTGAGACACTGTAATGGGAGGAGTTAAACTTTCTCTCTCTCTCTCTCTCAGCTGGCAGGAATTTCATTCAAAGAGAAAAAGGAGGGGGGGAAACCACCAAAAAACCCACCTCAACAAATAAAGACCTGTTCATAGCTCCAGGACCTGTACTTGTTTTGTAATGCTGTTTTTTAGAGATAGCAGAGCAGGGAAGGCAAAGTTGGCTCAGTCAGGGCAGGGGAGTGTAAACAGGGAGGCAGGAGGAACCAACCAGTGCTTCAAGGGCTCCAGACTTTGGGGTGCTGAAAGGCAACCCCAGATAAAGGACTCTGTGTGCCAGTGCTGGCTTCTAAATCCAGCTGCAACTGTAAAGTCAATGTACAGCTGGGGAGAAGGGAGTGAGGAGCTCATGAGGAGTTGTTCGGTGGGAGTGTCCATATCCAGGCTGTAGGTCTGTCCATCCTATGATCAGATCCTCCCTCATGAGCAGCCCCATTGCTGTTTGGATGGGACAGGAGCTGAGTGGGAGATGCAGGCACAGGTAGCAGCAGCATCATGGTGCTGAGCTCAGTGAAGACCTCTCCGGATAGCTCTCCATGGCAGTGGGAGCTGGTACTCCTACAGCTGTGCTGTTTGCTGTAGTTTTGTCTGGACTAAGGTCAGGGGTATATGTGAGCTGCATTTGCAGGAGCTGCACAGCACTGCTGCCAGGAGCAAATGGCAGGTTCACTCCATCTGGGTAAAGTGGTCAAAGTCAAAGTAGATTAGTCAGTTGAGTGGGGGCTTGAACACATCGTCGGGAATTCCATCATGAAGACCCAGCCCAGCTCAGGGCCTTGGGGTAGGAACACGTTGGGTATACATCAGAACAGGATTTATTGCTGCTTGAGTAGGGAGGAGTTACTGAATTCTGGGGCTGCAGAAGTACCTGCTTCAGAAAAGTGTGCTGGGTCTGCAACTAGAGAATGCTGCAAAGGCAGCATTCCTCCTGACTGCAGCCACTGGGGGTTCAGTCACTGTGATACTCCTGTTGACTGCAGTCTTCCTATGACAGTGGGATCAGTGATAGGGGCTGTGTCTGAGCCACAGCTTGAATCACACTGCATCCCATTCTACAGGGTCACGCATCTTGTCTGTAATGGGGACAATAGCTAGACACAGGTCTGTCACACTGAAGAAGGGCAGCTTACCACTGGGCTCAGGACCTTGAGGCCTTTGAGTCAAAGCAGGTATCTCCTCTGGAAAAAAATGCTCAGGATCAATATCAAGGTTTAGGGCTGAGGCACAGACTGTGGCTGAGGGTTCTGAAACTATTTAATTTGCAAAGTCATTTCAGATCTTGAGCCCTGGCACCACTCAAGTCAGTGGAAACTTTGCTGCTGAATGTGGAGGAGCAAGGATTTTCATCTAGGAACTGAACTACTTGTAATTAATCCACCGCCATCATGAGCAGTTCTGAAGCTGTTAATTTTAAGTTTGCATTGTTTGACAGCTCCAAATGTAAAAGACTGCCTGGAAGGGAGACAGGAAGCCCTCCTTGGAGAGAAGGTTCCTCCTTGGGTTTCTTAACAGTGTTCCCCTCCAGGTCTGACATGGAATATTAGCATGGCCAGAATGCTAAAGCAGCCAGGTATCTGGTGTCAGGCTGGAAAAAGTGTCAGTCCTATCGTTCTGCTCCTGGCTTCAATAGCAACTTTTACCTACAATTTCCGTCTCTCTCTTCAGCTGGAGCATGCAGACACCAATCCCATTGTGGGCTTCTGGCAATTTCTCACGTGGTGAATTCCCCTTAGGGAAATCTGTGAGGGGTGGGTGTCAGGAGGATGGAGCCAGGCTCTTCTCAAGGTCATCTAGTGATAGGACAAGGGGCACTGGGTGCCAGCTGGAACAGAGGAGGTTCCATATCAATATCAGAAGAAACTTCTTCACAGGGAGGGTACCAGAGCACTGGCACAGGCTGCCCAGGAGGGTTGTGGAGCCTCCTTCTCTGGAGATATTCAAGACCTGCCTGGCTGTGTTCCTGTGCAATGTGGTCTAGGTGGTTCTGCTGTGGCAGGGGGATTGGACTGGATGATCTTTCGAGGTCCCTTCCAATCCCTAATGATTCTATGATTCTATGATTCAGGGCTCTGCTATTAATAGAGCTCTTAAAATAGATCTCTTAAAATCACACTGAAGAGATTATTACCGAAAACTCTAATTCTGCTGAAACAGAGCTGTCCCCTCAGGAAGGCATTGAGTGCAATGACATTTTTCATATTGGTTTAGGAGCAATGCAGCCTGAAGTCGGAGGGCTTTGCTCTGTGTGTCTCACTTTGCTTTGACCTTTCTGTTTGTTTTTTATTCCAGCTTAGCTGTGGAACTTCATTTACATCTCTCATTTCTTTGATAATAGACCTTAATATTCAAAGTGTTCACTTATTCCAGTGTGTCGTCTTGCTCCTGGCAAAACTAAGAGTCTGGACATAAAATCATTTGGACCAGAGAGTTTTGTTGTTTCCATGGCAAACCTGGAATTTACAAAATAAACCCCTCTGGGCTGGAAGCATCTCTTCTCAGCCAGCTCTCACTGAAATGGAACTTGAGTGGTGTGGACCACACTGTCCCCTAAATAAAGGCACTGGGAGCTCTAGATCCAGCTCATTCCTATTAAGGCTGGTGGATGTTTTCCTGCAAAGCTCACATGTGTTTATGTGTTGTCCTCTAGTGGCTGCTGTCGTTTGGAGAGATGAGAAGAGCTCCAGACCAAGCTGAGCAGTGCTGCCTGCTCACCTGAGCCACTCGTGTGCTACCACTGCACAAGCTGAGCTCCTCGACGCATTCTGCTACATCCCTGCTCACAGAGACCTCTGTTTAAATGACAGAGCTGGATTCTGAGACCAAACTCCAGGGGTTTGTGGCTGGTACTAACTTAGTGTGTGGTACCTCTCGGAGTGGCAGTGACATTGCAGATGGCATTTCTCCGGCTGTGCACAGCTAATGGGTCTTCCTACAGCCTGCTTAAAAGAGAGAAAAACCTCAGAAAAATTTAGATTAAAAACTAACCAAAGTAGGGAGTAAGGTTCAGCTTATGTGAGCTACTGCAAGCACAGTTGTTGCCTCTGCTCTCAAGGGCACACAATAGGCAGAGGTGGTGGGAAAAGGCTGTGTAATCCATGTCAACTCAAGGCTGTCTGACTCCAGATCTCAGCCTTGGACCTGAGGAGAGCTGGGACTCTGGGTACCAGGGCTGTCCAGATACTCCCTGTGGGCCAGCAATGAAATGATAAACTGTGCACTGTGGCTAGCCAAAGCTTGTTAATGCTGAAGGGGTTTAAAGGCTAACAGAGATGTCACAGACTTATAGCCAGGGCAGGGTGGCAACTAAACCCTTGCAACAGGAGGCGATATTCCAAAAATGCCAAATGGCTCAGTGGGCCCAGACAGGACAACTTGCTGGACTTCGACCTTGTCACTCAGCAACAGTTTTCCTGCAGAGTGGAGGGAGGTGATGGGTAGTGCTGTGCTTTTGCTCCTCCCAAGTTGCTGCCAGTGCTTCCCCAAGATGGAAGATGGTTTGTGTTAAAGGGCAGGAGGCTGTTATTGCCGTTCTTAGCATATGTCAGACTTAGACACCCTGGAACAAACCCATGAGCATGACATGCTCTCATAGAGCCACTGTTTGCACTGATTTTTTATTTCATCTCATATTTTTTATTCTACTGCAATAGAATACCTGTTTGGCTGCTAATCTCCAGTGACAACCAGTCCCTACTTTAGAGGAGGATACTGGCTAGTTTTCACTGTCAAAGTCATGACAGGAACTGAGACCCCACTGTGCTGCTCACTGGAGAAGACAACGACAAGGCAATCCCTCCAGAGGGGCTTGCAGGGGAAGAAGTAGATACAGAGAGTACCAAGCAGTTTTACAAAGCACAGGGACACAACAGAAAAGGAGGCATCACCAGGACAAGCCCCTGTGCACCAGAGCATCCACCATCCACCTCATCATGACACCTCATCATTACTGTAGAGGGAACTCTCACTGTTGGAGTGTGATCTCTGTGATAAGCCCTCCAGACACTAGCTCTACCCTTCATAAAGCTGGTCTTGCAGGTTCTGGGAAAAGCATGATGCAGCCAAAATCAGCAGGAATGGGCTGAAAGCAGTAGGAGACAAGAGCCTGTGTTTCAGATGTGTCTTTAAGCCCTGGGCACACCCCAGAGAACAGGCAAGGTGCTGGGGTAAAGGCCAGATGAATGTTCCTGGTGTGCCTGCTCTCACTGAGGTCATCCAAATGCTGAAATACCACAGTCAGTCTGTGGGTGATTCTGCGCCCAGCAAGGGTTCCTATAGACTTTCCAAAATGTAAGTGCAAACAAGCAGAAAACCCCAGTCTGCCCAGCATGCTGCTCCAGCAGCCTGACTGGGGCAGGAGGAGCACAGGGATTGGAGGTATTCATGATTCCTGACAGCTGGGCAGACTGGTACCAATGAAGTAACACAGAGAAGGGCAATTCCTCCCTGATGCCTGAGGCACAGAATGGCACAAGCTCAGATGCCTTTAACTCCTTGCTCTGAGAGGAGCTGCTCGTAAAAAGTCATGGGCAGCCTGCTGGGTCCATGCTCTGCAGAGAAGAGCGACAGAGGTACAGAGCTATGTAGAACACCTGTTAGGTGAACCAGAACCCTGGATCAGCATGCCACATGCTTGATGACCTTCCTTTTTTATTGCCATCATCAGCTGAGTCAGAAAGCAAAGCCATGGCAAGCTTAGCACATGCAAGAGCAGGGTGTTGAACATAGGGCCTCACTTCTGGTCCTTGGCTCCTTCAGTAGGACTTCCTCTTCCAGTTCAGACCTGCCCTGAATCTGTCCTCAGAGATTTGCTCTCCAGGTAACTGAGAACAGTATCTGATAAAAGAGAATGCTGGAGATCCTGGGGAGGACTTGGCTCCAGTCCTGCTGCTCCCAGTGCTGAAACAGCTCAGATGGGAGAGACAATGACCAGTGGGCATCCTCACACCATAGCTACAGATGACAGCGACAGCTTGGTTCCAGGTACCTCATATTGTGGAGATGCCCAGTTTGGGATGTGGAAGGGTACCATGCTTTTCCTGGGGTGTGAGCATGCCCTGTTGCTATGTTGTGTGAAGATGTGGCAGCTGCTGGACTCAATGTGCTTTGGAGGGAGCAGGTGACAGGGGAGAGCCTAGGGCAACAGTTCAGCACTAGTGGATGGAGAAACTGTGGCATCAAATAGCTGTGATGGCCCAGCAGTCACCAATAGGCTCTCAGGGCTATGGGCTCCCAGGACATCCAAGGGTTGGGTACATCTGCTCTACTGTCACTTGGCAATGCTAACCCAGTCTGCTTCTACTCTGGCAGTCATGCAGAAATAAAGGGGTGGGAAGTGAGGTCCAAATGGTCATGGTACTGCTTATATCTGGGGTCCTGACCTCTGCATGGAGGCAGATGGAATAGAATGGTATAAACCATGGGTCAGAATAAATGTGAAGAACAGCACAACAAGGTGCAGGACTCGCTGGGCAGCCCAAGCTGGAGGTTTGTTTTGTTTTACTGTTTTATTGTCTCTCTCTCCCCCTTTAGGTTTCATGGCTCTGAGCTGCAGGGCTGTAAAACTATTCGTCTAAACTGCAGCTCTCATGACACCTTCTGCAAGCATCTGTGGCTCCAGACTTCAGCGCAGCAGTGGGTGGGAGGTCACAAATACATCATCATCACCAAGTCAGCCTTGTGTTGAACAAGATGCAAAATGCAGAGAATCGAATTGTGCCCCAGACGCAGCCATAGCAAACTCTCTGGATGAAAACTGTTGGCTGGCTCTGTGACAAATCGCAGAATGCAGAACAGCATCAGGTATCAGAGGTATTCCAGCAGTAATATGTTCACCAGCTTGTACTGTTCCATGCCTGTCCCACTGAGAAGTCCCTTCCTACTACACTTCCTGTGTTTTAGCTACATGCAGGTTCACCTTAGCTTCTGGCTCTGCAAGAACCACTGTTGTGTTGTGCTAGGCAGATGTGAGGGCTGTGGGATNAAATGTTTATAAGTACCTGAAGGCTGGCCAGGAGGGAGGGGACAGGCTCTTTTCACTTGCTCCCTGTGATAGGACAAGGAGCAATGGGTGTAAGTTGCAGCAGAGGAGGTTCCGCCTCAACACAAGGGGGAACTTCTTTGCTGTGAGGGTCACAGAGCACTGGAACAGACTCCCCAGGGAGGTCGTGGAGTCTCCTTCTCTGGGGACTTTCAAGGCCCGCCTGGATGCGTTCCTCTGTGATCTGTGTTAGATAGTTTTGTCCTGCTCCGGCAGGGGGGTTGGACTCGATGATCTCTTGGGTCCCTTCCAACCCCTAACATCCTATGATCCTATGATCCTATGAAATCGCAGAATGCAGAACAGCATCAGGTATCAGAGGTATTCCAGCAGTAATATGTTCACCAGCTTGTACTGTTCCATGCCTGTCCCACTGAGAAGTCCCTTCCTACTACACTTCCTGTGTTTTAGCTACATGCAGGTTCACCTTAGCTTCTGGCTCTGCAAGAACCACTGTTGTGTTGTGCTAGGCAGATGTGAGGGCTGTGGGATCACTTGCTCCTGGGCTTCTGGAAGCTCTGCAGACAGCAGCATGCATCCCTCACCATGGCTTTTACTTGCTTCCTTATTAACTGTGGAGAGAGCCCCTCATGACTCTGTGCCACAAGCCCTGGGTGTGTGCATTAGACCTGCCTGTCAGTGTGTAACTGGGAACTGTCATCTCTGCTCACAGACACACAGGAGATCCATGTGCACTTTCTCAGGCAGTGGAAAGATCCTGGGGCAGCAGCCCATCTGGCAAGGCAGATGGACAGTGATGAGCTAAACCGAGTCCCACTGGGATGAGCAGTGGTATGGGGCAGATGCTAGAACTCACTCCCCCTCTTGCTTGGTCATTGCCATCAGCTAAGCAGAGGTGGCCAATTTGTCTCATGTGGAGATTGTCCTGCTCTTCTCCATGGGGAGTATGGTTTTAGCTAAATCCCAAGCATAATGGCTCTGAAAGCCACAGAGTTGTTCTAACGGCAGAAAAATAGCAAAGTGGGGATGAGGACGTTCTGCCTCTCCTCATCCTTGGCAGCCGCTCTCTTCTGATGGAGTCCTGGACAGGTTGCTGGGAGACCCTGATAAATGTATTTAGCAAGAACAAGTGAGGGCTCATCTCTGCAGAGACCCAGGCTACTGTGGGGTGACACATTGCCAAAGGGGCAACAACCACCCACTAAGGGCAGGAATACAGCAGCACAAGCCCCATGTACTGGCTACCAGGCTCTGGAGAGGGAAACCTCTGGTAGCTCTGCTTCTGTGTTCTTCACAAGGCCCCTGTTCCTTGACAGCAATGGCTCCTCCTTCACATGGTAACTGTGATTAGTCTTACTTTGCAAGTCTCTTGCAACTTTGCAACTCTTCAGATGTTACTGAAATCCTTTTAGACTAAGAGCATTAGGTGACTTACGCATCACAAGCCATGCTGGAAAATACAGGTACCCATGTGCCAGTGTTTAGTGCAGATGGCAAACTGTGGGGCACCAGGCTAAAGCTAACATCTCACACTAAGCAACCATGCTCAGTGCATCCCAGAGCAGACGAGAGCCTCAGACTGTGTGCAACTGCACCAGCAGCTAGATGCCGGAGCTGGATCCAGATGTAGTTCATCTCTACCCTGTTTAAAGGAGTGAGCGCCAGACCTTTTCCTACATCAGCAACTCTCCCAGTCCTTCACAGGGACCTCTGCCTTTGTGTGCTCTGCAGGTCAGCTGGGCTGAGACTAAGGAAGTGGGGACAGAACTCCAACAAATGTATGGTGTTGGCTCCTGGTATGGAAATACCAGCACTTTCACTCTTCTTAGGAAGGTTTGTTAGAGCAGACTTGCAGGTGGTCTTAGCAGAAATGCTACTGTCTTCTAACCCAGGGCAATTTTAAAGGCTGACTGGAGGGTGAAAGCTGGACATGCAAGTTGTTTCTGATGTTTCTAGGGATAGGCCACATTTTCTTCAAGACTGCTCCTTCTTGGGGTCTCTTGGGATAAAACTCCCAACACAGGGGAGATTCTGTGCTTCTGGGGAGGTCTAAATTTCATGAGCTTCCAACATCTCAAACCTGTGGACAGATGACGAGCACCTAATTCTTTGGACCAGATACAATTTTGCAGCTTGCTTTCATGTCAGACCTTCACAATGGAGCTGTGGGCATGTTCTCCTATGGCCAGAAGAACACAACAGGTTGTTGCTGCTGCAAACTGCATGCACTTCTTAAACAGCAAACAGCTTGACCACACCAATCCTGCCTGCTGCGCTTGGGGGTCACTGGGAGCCAATGTTTCCTTGCTGTGACACTTACCCTGCGGCTCAAGCATCTTTTAGAATTACCAGTTGTATGAAAGTTATGAAGTCAAGAAGCTTCCTCTGACAAGGAACAAACTCTTCCCAAAAGATCATGAATCCTTTTGTGGACTCAAGGATCTGCTCCAAGATTTGCAGGACTTTTTCATGTTGAAAGTTCACACATCCTCCTGGAGGTCTTGTGGTGGCTGGCATCCAACCAGAGCACTACAGGTCTCTGTGCTGGTCACTTGCACTGGACCAGCAGCCAGTTACCCTGGGACACAGATGTAGTCACACAGGAGCACTTTAGAACAGCAACTGGATCAGTAAGAGTACAGGTCTGGGGGAGTGAAGATGGTCACAGACAACTCAGGATGCTCTGAGCATTGCACCCACAGGGTGCCTGGGGCAGGTGAGGCATAAAATGGTATTGCAAGGGCTGAAGGTTCTGCACCACCTTGGTTTCCTTTAGTTGGTAAGAGCTGCAGCTTGAAGCTGGGAGCAGAGCAGACTTCAGGATGGGTGAGAGCACACACAGCAGAGATGCCCTCCCTGCAGAATGGAAGATCTACTGTGTGCATGGAAACTGTGACCCAGCTGTGCATTGCCTGTGCCTACACATGGGCAGTGAGTGCAAGGGACCACAGGCAGGTTCCCATCCCTGCCTGGACATGACTGGAAGTTGCACCCCTACTCTCTGGGGTGCAGACAGCAAGACCCTTGTTTTGGAAGAAGCAGCTTTGTGTGGAAACAAGGGGCAGTAGAATGAGTGGTCAGTTCAGTTCTGTACTCAGGGCTTCTCCTCCTTGCAGGGCATCTAGGAACCTCCGCATCATAGCTATTGTGTGTCCACACCCTATTCTGAGGCAACTCCCACAGGGCATGGTACTGTGGTTATAGTATCTGGAATGCCCAAGGGCACCACATCCCCTACCCATAGCAAGGATGCAGCTGCCCTTGCAAGAATGGGTACTGTGCTGCAGCAGGGAAAGGCCTCTCAGCAGTGCTGGGACCCCACAAAAGCTAAACCGCCCTTATGAGCAGGCTCTTTCCTAGGGCTGTTTATTGTTTGTACCTCAGACTGCCAAGACAAGCCAGTCCCCTCCGTGCTCTGCCCATTGTGGTGTTTTGAGACCTCAGCACACCCAGTGCGCAGGGACATGTGGAGTATGTGGAGCCCAGTGCTCATGTCAGACCTCAGCAGCCTGCAGACACCCCTGTTGTGCTGAGGCACAGGGGCACAACAGAGGCCCTGCAGATGGCACTGTGCACTGCAGTGGGGGTGACAAACCTTCCAGGCACCAGGAATCCCAGGTAGCGGCCAAAGGAGTAGAACATCCCACCCAACCCATCACCGTGCCTGCATCAGTGGGTTATAGTGCGACAGGACGATATGTATATATATATAACAGTAGGTTATACATGGCAGGACGGCCCTGCCTAGCTTTTCAAAACACCCCCGCCTCTGCTAACCCTGTGCAGGTGGCAGTGCTGGGGCAGGTCCTCTCTCACTGCAGAGCTCACTTTTTGCAAGGAGCCCCATGGTATTCTGACATCCGCTCCTGGCAGGACCCCTCAGAGGTGGAGGGCAGTAGGGTACCAGGCAGTGCTGAGCCAGTGTCAGGGCTGTTTCTGATCGATGATGTCCCGCATGCAGGTGTACAGGAACAAGTATTGGTCCTGCAGAAGAGAAGGAGGGAGGGGTGTGAGAGGGGGGTCAAGAGTCAGATTCCTGACAGACACCTCCTCTTTGTGGGACTAACATTGCAATTTTCCTCAAAAGGTCCTGTTTAACCAACAGTGGCTGACGGCAGAGCAGGATTTGCTGTTCCAAGTGCTCCATGTTTGCCCTGCCACCAAAGCTGCCTAGAAATGAAGAACCGGGGAAGAACAATCTCATCTTGACTTCCTGAAAGTGCCCTGGCAGCTTTTGAACATTGTTTGCATCCAAAACAAGACCAAGAGCAACTCCAGTGACAAGGGTGGGCAGTGAGCAGGAACAGCTCTGTCCAGTGAGTGCACAGGGTCTGGCAGTGACCTGAGGCCAGGAGGGACCTCCAGTGGTCTCTGCAGCAGGGGTTTCCTTTGATGGCAGTCTCAGTGTACCTGAGTCAAATGCTGACTGTGGATCTTTGCAAGCTCTCAGAGGCTGACAAGAAGATCCTGTAGGCTTCAGCCCAGTTCATTTTTTTCTCTATCTAAATGATCCATCAGTACCAGACATGAGTCCAGAGGTCTCAAGTCCAATGTGGACTTGGTATGAAGTTCTGCTCAAATGCCACGCTGTCCCAAAATTATGCCAGGATAGAAAACACCCAGGAGTTACCACCATCGCAGCAGGGCTCTGGGAGACACTATGTGTGGGAAAGATAAATGAGGTTGTACTCAATGCGCAAAGCTGGAAGGCAGGGCCACACTGCAAGTGATATGGGTCAAAATCACAGGGTAGCCAGGAAGGGGGGGATTAGGGTTGCAACAGAGGGGCCACCAAACAGTTCACTAATACACTGGCGAAGCTGCAAGTCACGAGGAGCCTCCTCCCCCTGTCTGTCATGGGTTTAGCCCCACTGAAGGGGTGAGAAAGCCACAGATCACACAATGACTGTGGTTCCAGGTCACCAGGGCATGTTTTCAACAAGCCTGGCCTGATTGTGAAATGTTAAGTGACAGCCCAGGGTTGACTAGAGACCAGGCACTCTCAATGCTCAGCAAATGCAAGACCCACACTGGAGCTGAAGGTGCTTAAATACCTGCCAGTTAACCATGGTCAATCTCTCATATGTTCATATTACCTCTTGTTTGGCTACTACCCCTCCAAAAATAAATAAGCTGGTGTCCCCAGAATGACACAGCAGCTTGCTCTTGCCAGAGAGGACCCTCCTTGCTAGGGGCCCTCGCAAATCCCTCCAGGGAGAATGTAGCATGGGGCTGAAGGGCAGCACTACTTGTGCTTTTCTGGCCATACTGGGATCAGAGCGACCGCTACTTATGGCAAAGTAGGAAGCGTCTGCTGAACCCCCTCAGCATGGCAGCAGCTGTTGACTGGACCTTGCTGTGCCCTTATGGGCACATTTCGGCTCGGCTCAGCAAGGTAGCAAGACCGCTGCTAAAATACAGAGGAATTATGAAACCAGGACAGGGGACGCCTTTCCCTCCTCCAGTTCTCACCACACACTTGGTTTACATTAAGAATATGATTAGCTGCTTGAAAGCAGCTCTGAAGCTGGGAAGTCCAGTAGAGATCTGCACAAATTCTGCTGTTCTCTCATCCACGGTTTCTGTGGATGCAGCATCAGCTTGGCCAGTGGTCACAGCAAATCAAAGTGCTGTCTAGAGGGCATCTGTGCCCATAATGAGTGGCACTCTGTGAGCTGGGCTGGCACAGCATGGCTGTGTCTTCATCAGGCAGTGCCACAGCCCTCTTGGCTGTAGGGCAGTGTGTCCCACTGCCCTTTACAGGTGGATCCTGCAGCAATCAGAGGCTGGGAGAAGGCTCTGAAATGTGGAGAATGTGGCAGATAAAGGCACTGGGCAGGAGGAAATGCAGCAGATTTGGGTACCCTGGCTGGTAGCCATGTCCAGAGGTGGAAAGGTGGTTTGTCATGTAAGATGAGGCCAGTGCTGAACACTTTCCAGAGCAGAGCAAGTATGAGAAAGAGAATGAGGAAGGGTGAGTGCACTCCTGAGCTCACATGGAATTCGACCTATTTTAACTCCAGAACTGAGGAGAGGGAAACCTCTTCCCTGGAGAAAGGACAGTGCCTTTATGCCCTGGTGGCTGGCAGAGGAGGAAGCATGGAATAAACCCCTATGTAGGCTGGGGAGTGGGCAGCATGCTGTCAGATCCAGGCAACTTAGCATCAATGTTCTGTTCCACCCAGGCCACTATCCTTTCTCCTTCCCACCTACCAGAGTTGGTGTCATGAGACAGCAGCTTCTTGTCAGCCGGAGGGCTACCCCGTAGACATCCACAATTCTCTCAGCTTTCATCTGGTGCAACAGGCAATCCAGGGAGATCAGCGTCCCCATTTGGCTTATACCACCACTATGGAGGACAAGGGGAAGTCATTGATGCCAGGCCAGGCTGAGCTGAAGCACTTTGGAAGGGGGCACCCGCCCAGGAAGACAGAAGCCCCATGAGAAAACATATAGCAATGAAATATGGTAGAGATAAAGGACTTCAGGCATTGGTCTAAGTGGCAGGGAGGCATGTGATGATCAGGAGCATGGGACCCCATAGTGCCTACTGAGAAATCTTGGAGACCCAGCTTACTCTGCCCTGCCAAGCTGTGCATCCCTCACCTGAACTACAGCCAATGTGTCAGCTGTATTGGTTATGTGGAATTATGCACTCTCCTGGGCTTCAGACAGATAAGGATGTCAGGGCTGCTCCCAGGATCCTAAGAGTCAGCCCAGGGATGGCCTGGGCATCTCAGCCCAGTGTCCATCCACACTTGCCCCTGGCCCAGCCCTGTCCTCCTTTCTCACATGCACTTGGCAGAGCTTTGCTTCATCTGACCTCTCAACAGTTTCTGGCTCCCATGGACCTACTCTCAACATACCCCAATAGCATGGGGTTCTTGGTGAAGGGTGGAGACTTGCTGTTGTCTATACCAAGGCTCTGTGATGTACCTGCAGTGCACCAGGAGAGGACTAGTTCTTTTCTGGTGTGGCATGCACCGTCTGACAGCAGTGAGGAGTTCCACCAGGCTTTGAACATCTGGTTGCTTCTTGCTGCTCCAAAGTGTGTACAGGAACCGTTGTAACTGCCTCTCCTTTGCTTTCTTCCCCTGGTGAGACACAGAGTTGACATGGCTGTTGGGTGATCTTGGATGTAGAAAGGTCCCAGCTCTCCAATCCTTAGGCTGTCAGATGCTCTCCTGAGCTAACTGCTGACCCTGTTAGGCAGTCTCTGCTGGGTCACTGCCCATCAGCCATGGAACAGATATGGTGCCTCTGGCAACCTGCTC
This sequence comes from Upupa epops, assembly GCA_013397515.1. Lineage (NCBI taxonomy): Eukaryota > Metazoa > Chordata > Aves > Bucerotiformes > Upupidae > Upupa > Upupa epops. Next base: position 22,312 of record VZRI01006883.1, read on the forward strand.
TTCTTCCCCACAGCACTCCAACCTGCCTCCTGAGAACCATGGGCCTTATCAAAAAAGGGATCTATCTGTGGGCCTATCAGCAAGGAGCAAGGGAAGCTTCCAAGGCCTCTCCCATGCATCTTACGTGTACACTCAGCAGATGTTCTGGATGTCATAGTCTAGATCCCCTTCTGCAGTTGTGGATTGGTGGCACTCTGCTCCTGCAGCTCAGACAAGTCTCCATGGACCTTTCAGCCTTTGCTCTTACAGACCTGTTCGCTAGCAGTGAAGAACACCCGAGGCAATGATGAATGAACCTCACTAGCACGTACATGTTTCATTCTGAGATGGATACACCTCCACCCAGAGACAAGCTTCTCCATGCCATACTGGATGGTCAGCATCTTCGTGCAGAGAGACTCTCCTTCCGAGGGCCAGCACGCTTCACTGGGAACCTGTGTGCAACAGCAAGTTTGGCTTCAAGTTGATGGTTGCAATCTTTCAGATCAATCACAATCTTAGGAGTCTGTGACAGGGTTGGAACGAGAGCACTCCCAACATCATGCCACATTGATTCATCCCCTAGCTAAATCCTCATGAGTTGTGCAAATAACAGCAGACTGCATTCTGCTTCTCTCTTAATACAGAGCTGCTAGGCAGTGGGAGTCTGCTCAGAAAACAGTCTCCACCTAAGCTGGTCAGAGAAAGGAGCTGCTGTCCTTGGAGATGCATCTTGAAGAGTGCAAGACTATCTGTCTCCTGTGACAAGTTGTGGGAGCACTTTGACACAGGGAATGTTCAGCTCTAGATAAGCAGGGTCTGTACTGAGGCTTCAGAAGGCAGGAGTTCAATTTTCTGAGCTATGTCAGCTTTCAACTCCATTAAACAAATCTCTGCTCTGCCATGACAGGCACAGTGCCATACCTCCCCCTTCTCCTGCCACGGAATAAGAGTTAGGATGGTGTGAACATCCTGATCCCACACCAATGTCCAGAAGTCTTCCATAGTCAACTTGTCAGGCCCCTGGACAGCCAGATAATCCCTGCTGGAGCTGCAGCCCTGAGTGAGGAAAGAGAACATCACTCTCCTGCTGGAAGGTGGTACAGGTACCCTTGGGGTATCCACAAGCAGCTGCAGGAGAAGCTACAAAAAGCAGGAAAGCTCAGAAGGTCAGGAAGCAATAAGAGAAGGGAGAGCACCAAGGGAAGGAAGTGAGGATAGACCCAGATGGGCAGGTAAGGGAAAAAATATTCTCAGTCCCCACAGGATTGTGTCCACACAGGATCACAGTGGCAGTGACCTGTGAGTAGTGCAGGAGCCTGGAAGCAGGGAGCAGGGGCATGGTGAGAAAGGAAGACTATTGCCTGTGGGACCCAGGTACAGGGTGAGCACTGCTGCTGGGGGTTTGACTCACCGGGACTCGCCACACCTGTAGGAGACCTGAAAAAGGTCCCTGCTCCAGCAGGGAGAATTTCACTCTGTTGCGGTCATCTGCAAAATATGTTGGAGGTAGAAGGATCAGGAGCAGCCTCATGGTCACACAGCTCCTGTACACTGACTGCCACTCTTTATACAGCCACACAAATCAAACTCCTCATTCACTATTCTCTGCAGAGGTGCTGCCCTCTGCAGTGCTCTTCTCCAGATCGTGGATGTAGGTGCCCAGAAGACAGGTCTCTGCTCCAAACTCTCACTCGAAGCAGTTATGTGTAGTGTAGGTTGCTCAATGTCTTAGCCAATGGAGATCTGCATTTCTCCAGGGATAGAGAGCCTGTGTGTGCCCTGGGCCCTTGTTCCTGCATTTGACCATTCTTCACAGGAAGTTGCTGCATTACCCTTCCAAATCATCCCCACTGCCTCTTGTCCTTTCATGGTTCACCTCTGAGAAGACTTGAAATTTCCTCTGTGCCCTTCCAGGAGGTAGCTGAAGATCCCCCCAACTTTGCCTTCTCTCCTCCTGACTGAAGAAACCCACCTATCTCAGTCCCATACATCATATGCTCTACTCCCTAAGCATCCTGGTAGCCTTCTGGTGCATTCACTGAAGTGTGTCAGAGTCTTTTCCTGTGCTGTGGAGTAGCAGCCCGGGTGCAGCCTGGCTCCACATCAGCAGGGAAGGAACAGCAGCCTCACAGCACTTACACGGTAGGATGCTGGAAGAGGGCGGTGTCTGCTGGTTGCCTGAAGATGGTGTGGCAGAGCTGGCTTCTTCCTTGACTACCTCCAGGAAGGTCTGCAAGAGTGAAAGAGTGAAGGAAACAGTGAATGGGGGTCAAGAGGAACTTGAGGAACTGCAACCTCCTGAGGACATGGCCTCAGGAGAGGGGTTTTACAGGTGCACATGCAGAAGCCTTAGCAAAAGTGCTATGTGACCACCTTTGTAGATTAGCTGCCAGGTTTGTTAACACTGTTAGGAGAGGGTTCAGCTCTCTGTAGGAGATTGGTGTTCAGGTGGGTCTTTACTCTGAACAGGGTCTGGGAAGGAATGGGTTGCGGACAGATTCTGCTCAGCGCAGTGAATGAGCTATATGCTTGGGGATACAATGCCATGGAGAATGGACGCCAGGCATGTGGAAACCACGAGGCACTTAATAGGTGTCTGCCAGCCTGATCAGGTGCATTTGCTCCCCAGGTCCCCACCCAGTACTTACAGCCATGCCAGCGTTCCCTGTATCTGCTCAGGACAGCTCTCACCTCATACTCCTTCAGGAATCCCAAGTTGGACTTGTCTGCCTTCTGGGTGTAGTGCTGAGCAAAGCTTTTCAGAGGGATGGGGCAGGGCCTGAGGATCAAAACTGGGGGTAAGGGTGAGGCTAAGAAACCCAGGAGAATCCAGATTGTTTCTGCAGTAGGTGGACACGGCTGTGAGCCAACTTTCACCCTTCAAATATGAGACCCCTGTAGGTCCAGCTGTGGCCCATGTCAATCTGCTCTTCCCCAGACAAAGGCAGGTCTCAGGTGTGGCACAGCTCAAAAGGCAGCAAGGGTGAGCACATCCTGTTCTGCTTGAAGAACAAGATAATTTGCCCATAAAGACAGAAATGTGACCTTCACATGTGGTCTCAAAGACAAGGTAGGCGGGCAAAACCATGCCCAGCTTGACCCCACTCCTTCCTCTTGGCCTCTATTAGAAGAGACATCCAAATGCCAAGCTGCCATGAGAGCCTCCAGTTTGAACCAGTCTCTAAGGCATCCTTTTAGGTTGGTAAGCTAAGTGCTGATCGAAGTGCCCTCCCTAGGACAGTTTTGCAGCTCTCTGGCATTGTTGCAACCCAGGAGACTGGCACAGGAGGAAAGGAGGTGGTGGTCCCTCAGCCTTCCCAGTGGACCCAGTGCGTACACCTTGTTTGCTTGGGGTTTCCATGCTGGAAGGAATAGCCAGTTCTGGGCTTATCACCTCAAAACCCCAGTTGAGATGGGTAGCTTGGCTCTCCTCTGTCCTAGAGCTGAGACTCAAGCTGGTGTGAGGATCCCTCCCCCAAGAAGGGGCCTGGGAGTCAGGGTGGGTAGAGTGGCAGGCAAAACACAGCAGATCCTTACCTCTCTGTCCCTGATAGACCCGGGAGTGGTTCCTCCAAGATCTTGGCCAGGATACAGCTGTGCAGAAAAATATACTGGGACTGGAAGGCAAAGGCAGACAGTGATGTAAAGCACTGCACTGTGCAGAGAGACTGAAAGGACAGCTGTGGCACTGCCTGTGAGCTGAGGAGTTTTCCATTCATGCCCTATAAGGTGTGCTAGATTCATGCCCAAACAGCCTTCACTACTTCAGTATCGGAGCCTCTCTGTCTTTCTACTGAGTCTGCCTGTCTGTCCTGAAGGGACAGGACTGATACCTTGGCCCAGTGTGGAGTGCTGAAAATAGATGAGCTGCGGAGCACCACAGGTCAGTGACAGCGTGGGGTTACAAACTGCCTGGAAAGGGTCTGATCCAGTTCCATGGTGCTCTGAGTGTTTCTGAGTCTCCTGTACGTTGCTGCTGTGAGGGTCTAGCATGGCACGAAACTGCTGGAGACTTTCGTAGCCAAGAAACTTCAGCTGAACTGCTGCTTTGAGCAGAACGGTGACTCTGTGTCAGGCTGGGGATCAGCCCAGAGGTGTTGGGAGTGGCCAGACAGCTAATTTCTATGTCAACCCTGCTAGCTTTTATGCCATGGAGCAAGTTGCTGGGGGCAAGAGGGAACAGAATAAGTCTTACTAATGTCTGAATCATCAGGTAACGGCTCATCCTCAAGGCGTAGACAACACCAAATATGTCCACCACCTTCTCCTGCTTCATCTGCTGCAGCAGCTGGTCCAAGGCAAGGAAGGTACCAGTGCGGCCTACACCAGCACTAAGAGGAGAGACAGCAAGGGTTAAACATTCCCCGATTCCACAGCTGATGGGATCCCCTTCTTCTGCTGGACATCGCTCCCAGATGCTGTACGCTGTGGCACTGGTACCAGCATGACATGGGGTTGAGGAGCCATTCAGAATGCCCTGGGTTGGTGCAGGCCATCTCCAGCTTGCCCTGTCCCCTTGGGGACTTGTAAACCCCAATGCCCAAGCAGGAGACTCTGCAGACCAGATGTGTTTCTGGGACACAGCCTTTCCTTCCAGTTTGTGAATGAGTAGAACGCTATGACCTGACCTCTCTCATCATCCCCTCCTGCCATTTCCCAGAGCAGTGCCTTGCCTGCAGTGCACAAGGGTTGGTCCTGCATCCTTGGTGCTCTGGATGTGTTCCCGGACCAGCTCCCTGAATGTCATAATGGAAGTCGTGGACTCTGGGATCCCATGGTCAGGCCATGCTGTGTAGTGCAGGTGGGACACATGCCTCTCTGCTCGGAGACCTTCCTACTAGGAGGAAAGCTGGTGATCAGTGTGTAGTCCATTGGGACACAGGATTGCTTGAATCCTGCAGCCCCTGGATACACAGAAGCACCCATCTCAGCTGCACGGAATAGCCAGCAACAAGCCTGCTGCACAACCTGGTGGTTCCTACTCCTCTGTTCTCCCCCAGAGCCCCCTGCCACTGTGAAGCATGTGAAGATGGTAGGAAGGAAACATGTCTGACTTCTAGGGAACATGGCTTGGAGCTGCAGTCTGTGTCCTACTGCAGGGACACGGAGAGGAAAGAGCAAGGGTGGACAGCAGGAGTATGTGTTGGATGCTTCTGTGTTACCAAATCTGAAATGACAGGCTGCTCCTCGGGGTGGGAGTGGGGAGTGTCTTCTTGGAACCCTGACAATGGCAGTGAAAGAAAACTGTGCCACCACCACCACCAAGGAAAACCCCAGCCCCAGAGAGATCTCTGAATCCTCTTGAATCCTTACTCACGTTCCACAGTTTGAACTCACGCATGGTCCACTCCTCAGAGCTGCTCTGCCTCAGCAGGTCAACTTGGATCTGCCCGCAGGAGATGGAGGCAGATTCAGATGGCCAGTAATGATCACAGAGGACCTAGAGGACAGTAGGACAAGGTCACAATGAGGCCACTGAAGGCCCAGATCTCATGGAATGACCTCCTGGCTCTCTGGGAGCATCTGGAGAGCTGCAGCTGTGTGTAGAGCCAGGACAACTCTTGGAGAGCAGGGCAGAGGTCCTTCCCCTTCACACCAGGAGATTTGCATGGCTCTCCTCCATCTCTCCTTCATTTGAACCTCAGCTTCCTCCAAGAAAAAGGGCCTGTGTGGGCCATGCAGTTCACATGAGGTGTCTCATCCAGAGGCATCAATTTTACACGCTGCAAACATATTTGAAGGTGATGGGCCCAGTTCCAGCTCCACTTCTGACTCTTCTTAGCTGTAAGCTAATGCTGAACTGTACACATCAGCTTCCATTCCCCACAAACTGTCTGTTGGGGAAGCTGTGTTTCCCGTGCTCACCCTGGAACCTGGGTACCAAACCAGCCCAGGGCTCATGTCACACGATCAGGACTGGGGGTCTGCTAGGGCTGGCATGTGGAAGCCTGGCAATGCCAACCTACCCGCCCATTCTCCATGCATACTGTCAGCATGATGATGTTGCAGACATTCTGCTCCCACACCAGCCTCCAGAAGTCATCTATCGTTTTCTTCAGGGGCCCCTGGGTGGCAATGAACTCTTGCTGGGATGTATAGCCCTGAACAAGAGGCAGACAAGAAGAGTTGGCAAGTTGCTGAGGCAGGAAAATCCTGCCCTAGGACACAGTCAGTGCCTGGTCTTTTGCGGTAGAGGAAGGAATGCCTGTTGCCCTTAGCCTACGCAGGCATAGTTCCCAGGAGCTGATCTCAGAAGTAGCTGATCTCACAGGAAGCATCTGCTGCCCACCACATGCTCTCTACATATTTGGAATAAAGATGCAAGCCCTGCTGTTCCCTCTAAGCAGCTCCTCACTCAGCCTAACCATGGAAACACAGATCTGGGGGGTTTTGTGCTTTCCGGTTTGCTGTTGAATGTAGGGTGAGCATGCAAGGTCTCAGGCTGCTTCTCTGCCCTTCTGACAGACACATGCCCCACGGATGCACACACCTTCACATGCATGCTGCATTCCCTGCCTGCTACCCGGGAAAATCTTGTGGGTGGCAAAGTGAGCATAGCACCAGGGTTGTTTAAATGCAGCTGCACAGACCAGAAGGAGAAACAGCAGGCAGACAGAAGGGCAGTAAGCTGGCAGATGATGGGAAGAAGCTAGTCTTTTGAAGGAAGCAGAAACGTCTTTCTAGTCTCTCCACATTCAGCCCTCTGCATCCACAGTACTTGCCATCTGGGAATCACTACCAACTCCTGCTAAAGGTCAGCTATGCATCTCCACCTGACCCCCAACTCCTTGTCAGCCTGCACCAGCTGTGGCTTCAGTGGCAACACTTCCCACCAGTCCTCATAATTTGTGTCCCAGCAGAGTTTCACTAATGGTACTCCATGGCCCTGTCTCTGCACAGAAGGCAAGTGGTGACTCACAGGCATGAAGTTGGCATTGATGTAGTCAGAGTGTGGATCCTCACCCACTTGGCTCAGCTTGACCCGGGAGTGATCATCTGAAAGACAGCACACACACATGACCCCTTCAAGGCAGCTCTTCACCAAGACATATCCATCTCCTCTTCACCTGGGCAACACATTGTAAGAAGTCCCAGCAGCTTGCAGTACTACGGTTCCATGCTCAGCCAGGTGCTTTCTCCCTGCGAACATAAGCTGACAGTTGGGTAAGGGCAGAACTGGTATCACAAGGCTCTTCAGAGAAGCCGTGGGACACTCATGATCCCCCTCTGGTCTCGTTGTTTGGGACCCATTCCCTGAGTTGAGCTCACCCTGCACATGCCCTGCAGCCTCCTGGAGCTGAGAAGGATGATGGCTCAGTGTTGGCTCAAGCTTAAATCTTGAGTCTCCAGCAGGAAATTAAAAATGAGGCCCATTTCAAAACTCCTTCTTCCAGGAGGAGCCAGGGATGGTGAACTCTCCAGGGATGTGAGTCCCTATGCCTGCATGCTGCCGCATGAACACCGACCATGGATGCTGCAGGAAGGAGGTAAACAACAGTACTTACAGGGCAGCACATGCAGGTATCTGTTCTTGGGAACATTTGCTGGTAGCTCGGCCTCCACCTTCAGCTGATCCTTCCCAACTTCCTTCAGCTCCTGTAGGACAGAGGAGAAGTTAAGCACTAATATTTCCCTTGGGAGCTCCTGGCAAACCTGGCTCCCTGCTGACGGTCAACAGCTCTGTCTAGGTGTTAAAGAGGATCAGCCATACACAGGGTACTGCTCTACTGCTCTCTCAGTATGGCATGTGAAGTCCAAGCTTTTCCCAGAGCCCTTACCAAAAGCACTCTTTGTACTTAAAAGAACATTAGCCCGAGAAAAAGTACTGGGGAAAAACAGCCTTCTCAGAAATCAGAAACACAGTAAGAAGCTCAAGTACTAAATTGCTGAGAAAACAGAAACACCTTGTGCTGCAAAACCCAAAGTATCTTCCATTGCTTCTGCCTGTCCTCACTTAGAAGCCAGAGAAGGGTGATCTGAGGAGGGTTTGACATCATGACTTTCAAAGGTGCTGGCAGCAGAACAGTTTAGAGCCTCCTGCCAGTGGAAGCCAGTGAAGCCAGCCTGAGGTGAATTTCACAGCCAGGTCTTGTAGCTGAGAGTGCTCCTCCCTCTTTCTTTTGGCTGCGGGCTCTGTTTTAACTGTTATGGTGGATCTCATTGAAACTCTGCTGAGCATCTTCACCTCTGAGTCAAGACTGGGGCCCTTAATTCTGACCACCAACAGCCTGGATGGTGCAGAGTTCACCTCATACCACAGACAACATGTGTTTCTACCAAAACATGAACAAACAGATTCTGAGCAAAGGAACTGACACATCACTTGGTCCATCCTATCTTTGGCTTTCAAGACTGCCTGCTGGGTGGCTGGATTGCTAGAGAGATGGATTACTGTCCCTGGAGCTGAGGAGTACATATCCACCACCTAACAGCTAAGACACGAGCTACCTAAGGGGAAAATGAAGCTTCATTTCTAGTACGACTCTCAGTATCTCATCTCACCTCAAACTCCTGGAAAAAACCATGGTTAGCACTTGCTGTCTTCATCTCATAGTACTGCTTGAAGTTTTGTATCGGAATTGGCCGATGGACATTTCTGCACAAAATGAAATTCACAGGAAGAGTTGTTTTAGCTATGGGGAGGTCTGGTAGGACAAGTCAGGTGGCAAATGAGACCTGGAGCACCCAGGTGCACACCCACAGGAATGGTTTACAGCCCACAAATTGCCTAGGGAAGTGGGTCCAACAGAGTATTGTTTAAATATTGGGAGGGATTTCAAGATGATGGTCACATTCTCCTATTGGAGAAGCCCTGCAGTGGAGATGTGGACTTGGAATGGAGCTGGACAATAAATATTGAATGTGGAAAAGATTAAGATGTAAAAAATAACTGAAGGATTTTAGATAGAGCTGGATTTTTCCTGAGTTGAAGTATGAGAAAGACAGTAAGGAAAGGACTCTGGGGCCTGCAGTGGAGACATGCAGAGAGGAAAGACGTCAGCACCCACCTCAAGCTGTAGGTTACCATTTCCTGTGCTAGGTTGCTCTTCTTGGTTCTAGAATCAAAGCATGGGAGATGTTACTCTTCCCGAAGTACAGAACAGATGCTATGAGTGTATTGCTGCTGCTGCTGGCTCATGGAGCACTTGTGAGCAAGTAGCTCACATCAGGCACACTGCCTTGCATGTGCTGGGCTCTGTGAAGTAACTGCATGTGGGCAGGTCCCCTCTTCTCTCTGCTTTTTGCTTCTGTGCTTGCAGGCCAGTCACAGACCCACTACTGAGTGTCCTAGTTGGCTGAAATATCTTTTTATACCCTCTCACTGCACTTCCTCCTGGCCTGGCACTGAAGGTTGGGTTTGTCAGCAGGCACCTACCTGTAAGAGATGCCCCATCCTCACCTCTTTGCTCTGAGCTGTTTCCAGTACACCAAAGTAAAAATAGCTGCAAGTGTCAAGAGGAATCCCACAATGATTCCAGCAATTATTGGCACTGAGAGTGGAGTCGCATCTGTATTGGATCCAGCAGCTGGAATGAAAAAGAGAGAGAACACAAAGTGAGACTTACTAAATAGTTCCGTTTATTTGCTACAGCTCTGATCTCCCTCTGGCTTGTGAATTATCTCTAACCTACACAGTCAAGTAGAGATGATGGCATTCTCCACCTTACCTGAGAACATGGTGAATGTCACTGCAGGGGCTACTGGGTCATATTTGGTGAATGCAGCAATGCTGAACCTAGGGCAAAGCAGAGTCCTGCCATTAGGGACAATTGGAGTGGGCAGCAGGAAGGCCCAGGGAATGGGACAGATGCCTGTTTGGAAACACCGTATTGGAGGAAGACAATTTTCTGGCAGGGATTTAAGGAATGAGTGAAATGATCTTTCTTCCTTTTTCTGCCTCTTGGACAAGTTTGTTGCACTTGGACAAATGCAAAATGCATTAAACAGCACAAATGGAAAAGCTCTCTTGCAGTAAGTTATTTGCAGAGACAAACCTATGCTTCTGCTCTCTCCTAGGACTCAGGTGGACAAGGACAATTGCAATTAGAGAAAATCAAGTTGAGCTGAGTCACTGTCTTAGCTCATGTTACTCAGTTAACTGAATTAACTTGAAATTGCTGAGCCCAGATAACTGAAACCGGAGAACTGAGGCCTGATGAGACCTTTCCTTAGAAACACAAAAATTCCTGGAGTATCCCCATTTTCCCTGTGGAGATCTGTCCTACACTCATCTCCCAGCATGTGTACACCAAGCCTCACAGCTCCCTGCAGAGCTGACTTCTAAGTGAGTACCTTGAAAAAGTATTTCTTCTTGTGCTCTACATAAGTTGTAATGCAGACGCTGCTTGTGTCTGGCATGTTCCTTGCCTCTGCTGTGCTGGCTGCAGCCAAGGGCCAGATCTGAGGCTGCTCAGGTTAAGCAGTATTTGTCCTGTTATGCCTGACAATGTTAAGCCTCAACAGGCTCTGTACCACTGCAGACTCTCCTGTTTCAGCCCAGGGACCACAACACCAGTGGCAGGTGTGGAAAGGGAATGTATAACCATGGACTTCTCCTGCTAGGCATGATAGCACGCTATCTAGGGAGAGCTATTCACTCTGGATGATCATACTATGGGTGGAATTTCCAAGGAAATGACTCTGGAAACATTCTTTTTCCACAAGAGAAGCATCTATTTCCCACTCCCCTGGTGCAGCTCAGCTTTAACAACAATCAGTGTTGTCTGCCCATACTGCCCCAAACAGCAGCCTAAGAACACTGTTTGGCAACACATGTAAATCTAAAACATCTGTGAAATTGTCAGTGTAAATTTTTCATATAAGCACATGGCAAAAGAAAAAGGGTCCACACCAAACATCAGACCTTGATTCTGCTCACACAAAGACTTAAAGACAGATTTAATTCCCATGTCATTCATAAGGGAAAGTGAAGCTTTGCTCATGTACACACTGTCATGGTCTCCTCTCAACAGTCTCAGAGATTTCTGTCACTAGTCAGATACCTGTGCCCTAAGTTTCTCTAATTTGAAATGATTTCCAGATTCTGGGGGATGCCTCTGTCAAAGAAATACCTGGAAATACAGTCCCTGGTTGATGAAATTGTGAGCGGCTGAATTAACAGAAGACTGACTAGAGAAATTCTTCCTTTGTAGGAGGGAATCTGTTTTAGTATTAAGTATTTTAAAGGTACCCTATAATAAAACATGTAAGCTTGTACAGAACCATAGAATCACTAGAGATCAAAAAGAACCTTGAAAGTCCAATCCCCCTGCCACAGCAGAATCACCCAG
>VZRI01006883.1:34062-66946 GCA_013397515.1 Upupa epops
CAGACTCTCCTCTGACCCTTGTTGTCCCTCACTCCATTTCTCTCTGCCCAGCTCTCCAGCCTGTCTAGGTCTTGCTGAATGGCAGCACAGTCTGCTGGGGTGTCAGTGACACCACCCAGCTTTGTGTCATCAGCAAACTTGCTGACAGTACAGCCTAATCCCTCATCCAAGTCATTCTCTACCAGGACTCTGAATTTATGAATATTGTGATCTGTATGTGTGTGTCAGGGAACCTGGACCTTAGCTTCTGTGTTTGCTACCCTCAGCCTTTGAGCTCCCAACTGTAGGGGCACCACTTGAACTGATGTTTCTGAACCAGTTCCATTTTTGCACTGTCCAAGTCTGCATCGGGCTCTGAGACATGCAGAAGCCCTACCAATAACAACATCTATTTCAGCTGTTATTTTGGAGGTGGACAATTGCATAGCTCCCAGGGCAACATACAGCCCTTGTCAGCCTTAGCTTTGACTCCTGATCTCAATCTCCCTGCACACCTGTATGTCAGACCTTGTATCCATCAAACCCAGCTTGGTGGACACTCTCCTGACATCCACTGCTGAAGGTCTGGGGAGTATGAGGGAGCTGGTATCACTTAGCAGGAACTTGTGAAGTCCATTTTCTCCTCCAGACCCTTACCTTCTGGAGGGATGCTGACATTTCTCACCTGTACTGTTCATTTGCTTTCAGCTTCCCGTTGCATGTTGCCCTGGACTGGCCGCACTCCTCTGTTCCCACTGGCACTCGCCAAATTTCAGGGGAGATCCTGCGGCTTGTGTGGAAGGGATTGGGAATTAGCACAGCCAGGTAGGAATCCTCTGTCCCATAATAGTGGTCATACCATGTGCTGGACATGGTTTCCTGGGTGGGCCTCAGCACTGAAGAGGAATATACAAATTCACAGTGGTAGTCTCAACATGATGTTCAGTACATCTGCCCTCCAGGGAGCCACTGCAGACAGGGATGTGCAGGGGCACTTACATGAATCATTAGTGGTAGCAATGACACCATAATACTCAATCTGGCCATTTTCCTCACTGAACAGGTCAGAGGAAATGATAACTGTGGAGCTGGCCTCAACCTGGAAGATATCTGCTCGCAGTGGTGGAGGCAGGGCTGGAAAAGGAACCAGCAAGCACAGCTTTTTAGTGTCCTGCTCCTACAGACCCTCCCCTCACTGCTCAGCATGTGACTGGTCCCAGTATCATTGTCCACAGTCCTGACCCACTGTAGTTTGATGCAGGATCCCATGGGGCTCATGAAAATTGTCCCCAAGTGTAATTAATGACACTAGATGTTTTCTCCTAGCGTCTGCAATAAGGTTATGAGAAAGAAATGGCCTCACCCTCCACTGTTGTATTGCAGAGCAGAGTCACAGCCTGGCTTCTCATTGTGTTCATGCCTACCGTGCTCACAATGATGTGGTAGGTGGAGTTTGGCTCCAGACCCTCCAGACTGGCCTTGTTTGTAAGGATGCTCAAGACATACTTGAAGGGTGCAGATCCATCAGAGAGTCTCTCTGTCAACACTTCATAAGCCTCTATATCTCCAGGAGAGCTAGTCCAATTCAAGTAAAGACTTCTTGACTCTGGTAGGCACTGTACGTTCTCCACTGGGTTTGGATCTGTGAAGGAGACATAGCTCTGAATTTATGGATCACAAAAACACCAATCTCAGCCCATACGTCAGCCCAAAGTCATTATAGTCCTTTACTGTCTGTCCCTAGGTCAAAGAGAGGAGCAAAGCTGGACATCTGCAACCTGTAAGCGTTCTATGCCAAAAGTCACAGGTCAAGGTGAATGGGTCAGGGCCTGAGCAGATGTCTTACAGGAGAAGCAGACCAATGGAGACCTCTGGAGAGTCTGCTTTGCTTCATAGATAGCCAGACGGTGAGGTAATGGGAAAGCTGATGACCTTGCTGGCCTTCCTTATCTTCCACTATGAAGGCTACCCATGCTTCTGCTGAGCCCCAAGGACTGATCCAGTCTTGAGGACAGACAGGAATTTCTTCCCCCTACAGACTGCACTCCCTCCATCCTCACAGCAGTGCATACCCACCCATTGGCACTGACAAGGGTTTGGTGCTGGTCCAGTAGGGCCCGGCCACACAGCTCAAGGTGACAGAGTAGTTCCTCCCTGGGATGAGCCCCTCGAGGAAATGCTGGTCTTGCCCTCTGCCAAGGGTGTACCGCCAGGGCAGCGTGCCATTCCTGAGATCTCGCAGCCACAGCTGGCACTCATCCTGATGTCCAGAGACACTGCCCCAGGAGATGAGCACTGTGTTCTTCCCTTTGGCCACTGCAGAGACATTCTGGGGAACCGAGGGAGCTACAATGAAAACCACACCAGTGGAGAGTTACTGGCATGACATGGGAACTGTCTTCTATCTATGCGAATAGACTACAGGTAATGCACCAGTAAATGTCATACATCCAGTGGTAACACTTCTGCAGCTGTGACTGCCACTACCAGAAATGACCTGTAAAGGGCAACTGGAGGACATGCAAAGAAAGGAGCATGAAGAGATGTGATTTTCCTCCTGCTAATTAGCAAGTTTCATTAGAGACCTGCCCAAAGGGCTCTGCACATGACTCCCAGCACCCTGCTGGGGGCTGACTGAGCATGAGAGCAGAGACCTCCAGACTCCTCAAGCAAAGTACAAGGGACTGTGGTGAGAAGCACATGAAAAGGCTTATTGTGGTTATTTGAAATTTCCACATTCCTTAAAACAAAAAAAAAAAGCTCAGCCTCCACTTATCTGCTATGCCAGGAATTTTCTGAGTGCCCAAAAGACATCGAGGGTGGTGGGGTGTTCCCCCTGGTTGTAAGGCCTCATTGATTTCCTAGGCTGCAGATGTCCTCCATCAGAGCAGCACAGCTGCCATGGACTCCCTTGCTCCTTGCTCTTGTCCAGTCCAGAGGAGCAAGCTTGTACAGACAGTGGAGCCACAAGCCTCTTGAAACAGGGCCTTGCACAGCCCATGGACTCACTGTTACAGTAGTACCTGCAGGTTACAGGATGCTCCTTTCCCCTTCCCACTGCAGGCACTGAGCCCACCCAGCTGGGGAAGTCTGAACCTTGTGCACCATGTAAGGACCTCCAGCTCATACTACTTACTTGTCCAGTCACTGATATTCCCTGCAGATGCTGTGTAGGGTCCTGCCATGGACACCACTTCCAGCAGGTATTTGTGTCCGGGAGCCAGGCCAGAAAAGGTGAATTTGCTTGTGCCTTTCCCAACAGACACATTGGCTGCCACAACACCCGATCCTGAATTATACAGGAGGAGCCTGTAACTGTCTTGTCCCTGGGGTTCAGCTCTCCAGGACGCACTCAGCCTGTTGGGATACCCCTGATTGGTCATGTACACATTACGAGGTGGCAGGGGGTCTGGAAGGAAAGGATGGGAGAGATATCAGTGGAGGGTCTGAGGACAGCACTATCCAGGATAGAGCTCTTCATCTCAGATGGATGGCTGCATCTACCACTTAAAAGCAGCTTTTGTGAGCTTCGTATGGTGTCTGTCTGAGCAGAGAGCCCTGTTCCAGATGGCATGAGACACTGGAGAAAGGTGAGGAGGGAACACTCAAACAGGCAGAGGAAAGGGGAAGGTGAATGTCCCTGTCCCTGCTGCCTGCCCTCTGAAGCACAGCTTCTGGAGCTTCAGCTGGCCTAACCCAGGCTGGTGGAGTTGATTGGTGAAGGTGGACTGAACCCTACCCACTGCCATGGCACTGAGATGCCCTTGGGTCATGGACTTGGGTCTGCCATGGAAAGGCAGGACACTGTCCTTTGCAGTGAGCTTTCATGACTGCCCAGCAAAACGCACATCATCCTCAACACACGGTACTCACATGTCCAGTTGCTGACATTCCCTGCAGGTGTTTGGTAGGACCCTGCCATGGACATCACCTCCAGCACATACTTGCTTCCTGGGGCCAGTCCCACGAAGGTGAAGTTGTGGGTGTCTCTCTGAAGTGAGGTTGAAGCTGCTACAGTGCCCAGACGCACATGGTACAGGGTCAGTGTGTAACCATCTCGTCCCCCGGCTGCAGCTCCCCAGGATGCACTCAGCCTGTCAGGGTGCCCTGTGCTCAGCAAGCGCACAGCAGCTGGGGGGAGTGGACCTGAGGAGTCACCAGATCTGATGTTAGGAACTGGATACCATGTAGAAGGAAGCAGACCCTTGACAGAGTATTGTGCAGCAGGACAAACACACTGAGAGCTGGGACTTTCAGATTATCTCTGGCACCTTCCTCCTACTCACTTTTTAAGGAATCATTTAGGTTCAAAAAAACTGTAAGATCATCGAGTCTAACCATCAAATTAATTGTCCCAAAACTACTGCTAAACCCTGTCCCTGAGCTCCAGATCCCCACTGTGAAACACAGCCAGGAATGACAATTCAGCCCCCTCCCTGGGCAGCCTGTGCCAAGGCCTGAGGGCCCTTTCCAGGGAGAGTTTCTCCTAGGGACAACCTAACCTTCCCCTGGGGCAGCCTGAAGCCATTTCCTCTGGTCCTATTGCTTGTTATCTGTCAGAAAAGACCAAACCCCACCTCTCTACACCCTCCTGTCAGGCAGCTGTAGACAACAATAGTCAGCCACCTTTTCTTCAAACCAATCAGCCCCGGCTCTCTCAGCCACCCCTCATGAGGCTCCTGGTACCCTTTGTCAACTTTGTTGACCTACTCCAGCCCCTCAATGTTCCCAAAACTGAACCCAATACTTGAGGTGAGGCCTCACCAGTGCTGAGTACACCGGGACAATCACTCCCCTACTCCTGCTGGGTACATGATTCTTGTATGTGAGACGGAGTGTCATTGGCCTTCTCGGTCACCCGGACATACTGCTAGCTCATTTAGCTGCTAGCAATCACCATCCCCAGGTACCTTTCTGCTGCCACTCTTCCACAAGCCTGTGGCACTGCACGGGGTTATTATGCCCCAAGTACAGGACCTTGCTGAAGATCACACAATGGCCTCAATGGCCTTGACCTATCTATCCANAGCTGAAGATCACACAATGGCCTTGACCTATCTATCCAGCCTATCCAGATCCCTCTGTAGAACCTCCCTACCTTCAGAGAGATCAACACCTCTGCCCAATTTGGTGTCATCTGCCAAGTGACTGAGGGTGCCCTCCTGATTCTCCAAACCAGATTGTTAAGATATTAAACAGGAGTGGCCCCAAAATTTGGATCTGGGGACACTGCTTGTGACTGGCACCAGCTGCATTTAACTCCATTCACTACTACTCTCTGTGCAAGACCATCCAGACAGTGTTTAACCCGGCAGAGCTTATGCCCATCCAAGTCATGGGCATACAGTTTTCCTGAGAAATGTGTGGGAAACAGCATCAAAGGCTTTACTGAAGTCCAGGAAGACACTGTCTACAGCTTCTCCCTCATCCACTAGGTGGGTCACCTTGTCATAGGAGGAGATCAGGTTCAAGACATCTCCTTTTCATCCTTGTCCCACCCGACCTTTAATGCTGTTCATTCTTTGTGGTCCCTCACATGCCGATCCTTCTTCATACAGGTCCCCCTTACTCCCATGAGCCCGACCTTTACCACTGCTGCATGCACACATCTTCTCCAGGGCCCAGCTGGATTGCAGCTGCCTGGGCAGGGCTGTCGGAGTGCCTACAATCTGTTCAGCTATAAAATCTTTCTGGGTGGGCAGAAGCGCTGGACTAGTCCATGTCCAGAGCAAACACCCATTCTCTGGGGATGAGTGTGGATCAGCCTCTTGTACTCCACTGATTAATTCCATGAACCTTTATGGTAATGTGCTTGCTACCTGCCGGAGGAGACACAGTGTGGGCATCAGTCCTCCTGTTCACAGGGAGATGGGGCAGCACCGGCAGGGGGATGTCCCCATATGGGCACAGCTGTGCAATCCTGCATGTGTTTGTGCAAGTGTACTGCTGCACATCCGTGTGCTCATAGGGTAATTGCATGTCCCTGCAACTCAGTAAGTTGCACCCACGCACATGCATGTGCCTACCTCTGATGGCATCATGTCCTGTATAAATTTCACAGCCTTCCTCAGGACTGGCCAATGGTCCAATATCTCCCACCCCTCTGAAGCAGACACTACTCCAGGTACTCACATGTCCACTCAGTGATGTTGGGTGCCGCTGCCTGGTATGGTCCAGCTGTGGCACTGGCCTCCAGGACATACTCATATCCTGGTGCCAGTCCCATGAAGGTGAAGTTGTGGGTGTCTCTCCCAACTGTGGCTGTAGCTGCCACAGTGCCCAGATGCACATGGTATATGGTCAGTGTGTAACCATCTCGTCCTCCGGCTGCAGCTTCCCAGGACGCATTTAGCCTGCTGGGGTGCCCCATGTTCAGCAAGTGCACGGTGGCTGGGGGCAGTGGACCTGGTGAAGAAACACATGTCACTGCCAGGAGCTGCATCTGGGCTGAGGGAAATGAGATGCTCCATGTCTGTGCTGAGCCTTTGGTGCAAAAGATGGGTCAGTCCTGAAGTGTGACAAGGGCTGGCTGTTCCCATCACTCTGTGGCAGCTGCTTCCTCCCTGGTGCTGCCTGAGCATGTGGATAACTGTGGACAGCTACAAGCATACAGGTGCCCAAGCTACAGAGAATCCCTATGCTGCAACCAACTGGGTGTAAGCACAGAGTGCCTACATATGTGGGAGAGGAAAGCAGGATCTGGCTGCATCAACAGGGCCTCGGATTTGAACTGGCAAGGGAGAGATGTTGTGTAGGACACCTGGCTGCATGGAAAGCATCATACTCACGTGTGCAGTGGGTGAAGTTGGGGGTGCTGGCATGGAAGGGTCCAGCTCTGGCCCTCACTGTCACACTGTAGTGGGTGCCAGGGCTCAGGTTCCTGAAGATGTTACTCCTGGCATCCCCATCCAGTGTCATGTGCCCAGCATGGTTGCTGAAGGTTGTGTCATAGATATCCACCTCATATCCTTCTGCTCCTCGTGTCTTCGCTGCCCACGAGACCAGCAGTGCAGAGGCAGAGGGGCTGCCCAGGATGAGGCTGGTAGGAGCCAAGGGGCCTGAAAAGCAACAGCAGGACAGTCAGCTCCTGCATGCCACCACCCATTGCTTAGCACTACAAGCCAGTTGCCTTGCTGGTAATTCCTCCTGCTCTGGCAGTGCTGGACTCCAGCTCCTAAACTCCCACTGGCTGACAAGCAGGTAACAACCAGAGATCCTCCCACAAAACAGCAAGGGTATAAAGGAGCAGACAGTGCATGTGGTCTAAGCACAATGTACACAGGTTTGCAACTAGACATGTGAGATACCCAGAGAATCTATGGGACATACTCAGAGCCTTTGGAATGGGTAGGAGTGATTGGCTCTGTGTTGTGGAATTAGTAAGGACAGTGAGCAGAAAGGTGGGAGAACTATGCTAGGAGCACAGTAGACATGGTTTGGGTTGGCAAAGATGATGGTGGATGCTCTGCAAGGCTCAGATGGAGGCTCTGGGACATGGTGAAGAGCTGTGTCCAACACAACCCACCACACTCACATGTCCATTGGGTGACGTTGGTGGAGGAGGCTTCAAGCAAACCTTTCACAGCAGTGACCTGCACAGCAAACCTGGTGCCTGCCTCCAAGTCAGTCCAGGTGATGTTCTGGGAATCTGGACTCAAGGTCTGGACCTGTATTCTGCTTTGGGTGCTGAGGCTGTACAGAGTAACACGGTAGTGGTCCCTCTTGCCAGGGGGTTTGTTCCAGCACAAGTAAAGCTCTGAAGAGCTGCCTGGGTTGGTAAAGCTCAGATTTGCTGGTGCAGCAGGAACTGTGAGGAAAGACATGAGTCAAGGAGGAAAAGAACCAGTTCTGAATGTTCAGCCATCTCCAAGGAAGAGATTTTCCCTTCCCCTCCCCAGGTGCCAGCATCGATTCCAATCCCACTCCAGAGCTCCTCACAGACCTCCCACCCAAATCACCCATGGTGGTCTGGATGCTGACCTGTGCAGCCAGTGAAGTTCTTGGGGAGGGAGCGGTAGGGTCCAGCCACTGCCCATATCCCAATAAGATAACAAGCCCCTGGTTTCAACTGTGTCACGGTGACATTGGTGCTGTCCTTCCCTGCTTCCAGAATTCTTGCTGGTGTAGAAGAGCCCTCCTCATGCATGCTGAGCAGGTATCCATCCCTCAGGCCAGGAGGGGTCTCCCAGTGCACAGCCAGAGCGCAATCAGCTCTGACAGGCTTTGCCGAGATGGAAAGAGGAGGCAGTGGGACTGTGGGAAAGAGACAGTGTTACAGAAGATAAACCTGGGCTGATTCTAGTTTGAGAATGAAGCTGGTAACTGCAGGACTGTGAACATCTAACATGCTGTCCAAAGACTGTTGAGAGCAGTGGTTTTTCCCAGATTAAAGCTGCTCCCTGAGTCCAGGTGATAACAGTGCAATCACCACCATGGCCCGAGACCCAACTTGTCCCAGAGTGCTCGGGCAGGCTCACAGCATCCTCCACAGAGCTGCTGAGCTGTCCTGCAGAACAGTCTTGGAAACCCTTTGTGGTCCCAGGCCCTTGTCAAGTCAAAGCCAGACTGAGATCCAGGGATAGGGATTGATGCAGAGGAGCTGCATTCCTACCAGTGTAGCCAATGGCAGTTTGAGAGGAGGTGCGATGAGGCCCAGCCTGTGAAATGATCTTCAAGTGGTATCGCGACCCTGGTACCAGCCCTGCCAGGTCAAGCTTGGTTACTCCACGGGGGACGGACACGTTCCTGATGATGGACAGGGAGTCAGCGACAGAGAGCTGTACCAAGTGGTCTCTGTCACCACCTGACTCTACCCAGCTCACATGTAGCTCCTGGGGTCTCTGGCCAGGCTGTACACTCACATTAGCAGGAGACAGTGGATCTAGGGAGAAAAACCAGCATGAAAACCCATGAGATGGTGGAGGAAAACAATTGGAAGACAGGACAGCCTGCACCTCTGCACAGAGCTAAAGGAGAGGTGGCGGCAGCTAACTACCAGTTCTGCACTGCTGTGGGACAAGTACATTTGCTCATGCACATCTCCAAGGAGCTGCCAGGCAGGCACTGTGTTGGGAACACTCAGCTTCCCAGGGGGCTGCTTTGCTCTATGGACAGGCAATGAGGCCATGTAGGTCTCTGTGCATCCTGTCTCACATCTCTGACACCCCCCCCGCCCCGTCCTATGCTGGCCTTGAGATCATCAGTGACCTAGACAGAAGGTTCAGTTTGACTGGGAAAAGCATCTTTTGGGGTGCAGAAGCCAACACAAAGCACCTAACTCATGACACATGATCCTATACCTAGCATGCAGATCTCACTGGAGCCTTTTCTCCTCTTCAACACATCCATGTCACTGCCAATCTTGCAAGCAGTGCCAGGACGCCCTGCCACTGCATCAGACTTGTGGGCACTTCTCACTCACATGTCCACTCAGTGGCGAAGTGTGATGAGGATCTGTATGGGCCAGCAAGGATGGTCACCTTCAGGAAGTACTGAATTCCAGGAGACAGCCCCAGGAATGTGAAATTGTGGGTGTTTGGCCCCACTGAGACATTTCTCTGTGCTACATGGCTCTTGCTGTAGAGATGGAGGTGGAACTGGTCCACATCACCAACAGCCTTGTCCCAGAAGGCAAAGAGTCCCAGTGGGCGTCTGGTGTTGGTCAGGGTCACACCAGTTGGAGCCAGAGGGTCTGAGAGAAAAGAGACATCTGGTCAGTGAGAGGCACTTGTGGTGGAGCTGCCATGGTGTGGAAAAGGGTCCTGTATGTGTCTGCCCTGAGCACCCTCACTGCCTATCTCTGATGGGCTCAGATCTGAAATCAGCCCTGGACATCAAAGCCCAGCCTGAGCTTCTGCTCCACAACCATGGGAGTGGGTCCCTACCTTTCCTGCTGGGTGACATTTGGAAATCTCAGAGTTATTGATCTGTTTCTCCTGCACTGCAGACCCTTTGAATTCCAACCTGGCAGAATGCGGCTCTGTCCCTGGTTCCCCCACCTCCCCATACAAAGTCCACACAGCCTTTCTTTCATGCTGTCAGCTCTGTGCTCTCATTGGCAGGTCATGGTTGCACTCCGCAGTAGGGCTGGGATGCAGGTATCATACTTACATGTCCAGTCTGTGGCTGATCGCACAGGAGATCTGTATGATCCAGCCACAACAAACATCTCCAGTGTATACTGCCGCCCAGGAACCAGGTCTTCAAAGGTGACATTTGTCCAGCTGATCCCCACACTCATGTTCCTGACCTGCTCCTGGAACTTGGTTTCCCAGAGGGTGGCTCTGTAGCCAGTGCTACCACCAAGAGCTGGTCTCCAGGAGGCTTGCAGAGAGGTGCTGTGGCCATGATTGCTGAGGATCAGCTGCTCCAGGGGCAAAGGATCTAAGAAAGGAAAGTTCTAGAGTCACAGCTGCACCTAGACCAGGGTCACATGGCAGCAGTGCATCCCCAAATGTGCTGGATCTGGAGCTGCTTCCCACATCCGGGTGTTCTGTCCACTTGCTGGTCCGAGCAGGTGACCTGTTTGGCAGGGACAGGCTCAGCAGAGCTCAGACTGGCACAGTAAGAGAGGAATGCTCTGCTGCTGGACTAAGTGGGATGGTCTGGACCAGGGTGGAGGAGAGGTGGTTCAAGAAGAATGCAGCCTGAGCAGTGCCACTGGAGCATGCCTGAGGGGGAAGGAAGAAGGCACTGTGCTCTGCTGATCCTTGTGCTGGGTGACAAGGATCCACACTAGAAACAGACACATCCATCAGCACCTCTGCTTTCCTCTTGAACATTTTGCCCTTTTATTGGAGGAAAGCTGCAGAAGACCTGCTCGGTCACATGCTCCAAGGCACAGCATTGTGGGGAAGGGCAAGACCCAGTGGGAACAACGGGGCTGGCTATCGTGGGGCACGTAGCACTCACATGTCCAGTTGGTGATGCGCTGGGGTGAGGATGTATAGGGGCCAGCGATGGTTCTGACCTCGAAGCTGTAGAGGGTCCCAGGGCAGAGGTCCTTGTAGGTGAAATTGGTGACACCTCTGACCAGAGAGCTGTTCTTTGTGGTCTGCTCCACAGGGCTGAGGGCCAACACATAGCCCTCTCCTGGCGTTTCATCCCAGCTGGCCAGAAGGCTATAGGGGCTCTCCTGGCTGAACAGACTAACACCAGATGGTGCTAGTGGATCTGCAGAGGACACAGATGGAGTCAGGTATGTCACTGCCTGGAGTAGTGCAGCAGGCAGCCAGACTGCTTGGACCGTTCCCTCCTCCGGGACACAGAGACAAAGCCTCCTACTGCTCTTGGCTGGGTTACTGCTGCCTCATGCAGTTTAAGGCTCCTGTCCTTCCTTCTCAGAGTGACAGTTCTGAGACAGCACCAACCGCGTCTCCCTGAGTCATCCAAGAGGGACTGCTGATAGGGAGATGCTGCTCTGGGGTGACTGGTGGCTTTCCCTACCCACTAAACCAGCTGATGTCAAGAAGGAAGGGGAAGCTGTCTGGAACATGGATCCCAAAGGTTACACAGAGCAGGATTTAGTCTTGATTTGTGCCTGACTATGTGGCAAAATCTGGCAGGGATCTCTAAGTCCACCCTCATGAGGAACTGCAGGGCAGCAGGTTTTGCTGCTCTGGCTTACAGCCTGCCCTTGAGACTTGGTAATACTGCATGGCACAGCCCCACCTCTGCCCTACCAAAAATCCCCTCCTGCCACCAGCCTCCTTCTGGGCATCAATCCCCCCATCAGGAGGCAGAAATACCCTCAAAAGGACATGCTCAGTCTTCCTGCTTACATGTCCAGGCCGCTGTGCTGCGAACTGACACTCGGTAAGGTCCAGCCACTGCTGTCACCTGCACGGAGTACTGCTTCCCAGGTCTCAGTCCATGGAAGGTGACACGATTGCTGTCTCCACTGACAGAGATGTTCCTTGCTGGAGCGCTGTTCTCTCCCTCCTGCAGTGTCACCAGGTAGAAGTCCCTCTCTCCTGCTGGGGTGTTCCAGTGAGCCTGCAAGGAGCTCTGCTCCTCTGTGTTACTCAGGATCACATTGTCAGGGCTCAGGGGGTCTGGAAGAGGACGGAATGGTATTGTGTGGAGTGCTCTGGACTCTCCCACTACAACCCCTAAGCCTCATTCCCTACTTCCTTATCTGTAGAGTTACATCCAGCCTCAGACATTCTCTTGGAACATACTGTCTCCAGTCTCCAGCATAACCATTCCTGGTCTAGCAAAGCCTACACAAAGATTGCAGTCCTTGCTAGGAAATTCCTAAAGGTCTCCCTGCTCTCCATTAATGTCCTGTCATGAGTTTGTGATATTTCCAGGAACTGGCCTGGACCAAACTCCTGGCTGGATGTTCCTGGCTCATGTCTGTTACCAGGGTCTTCTGTTCAGGTCAGAGCTACAGATGGCAACAGCAGGGAACAAGTCAGACTCACTTGAGAGCAGAAACAAAACAGCTAGGGGGATGGAGGTCTTCACCCACTGCAGAGGCAGCAAAAGTAGGCTCCAGCTTCCCAGAGTGGCGAGCAGAGCTTGAAAGAGCTGTAGACTTGGCAGCTGGTAACACTCAGGCACTTCCAGTGCCTGACCAGTGTCTTTGCCCAACAGATGCCATTAGGCATGATCTGCACAGGAGGGTCAGCTTGCCCATTTCCCACATGGTTTTTCTGGGAATAGCTGTGAGAGCCAGTCCAGCACCAGGACTGTTTCAACACTGTGTTTGCACCACATAAGGAGTGTGCTCATGGAAGTCACCCTCTCTCAGGCCTCTTGTCAGCCTGAGGTCAGAAAGTGGAGGAATTTGGGTTGAATGGTGTAACCTGCTGGGGTCTGGTTAGGGCCACCCTCAGTTTTTTGAGGTGCCAGAGTCTGGTTTCCTTGGCTATGTTTGCACAACACCCAGCACATCAGGGATATCGGCCAGGATGAGGGGCCACCCTTGACAGTAATCAAAGAATATCCAAGATCCGTCTTCCTCTGGAAACCTCCAGTTGAAACCAGTTAAACTGCTTCTCCCTCGTCCCTCTTTACTGCACTCAGACATCCACGAGACACGTGAAAGCTAACTCCAGAAGGATCTGCTGCCCTTCCATCTCATCCTCAGGGAGACATCACAGGCTGATCCCAATGCATACCAGGGAGAAATAGGCTAGCACTGGAAAACTGAGTAACCATGCTGTCTCTGTGCCTAGAACTGGGTCCTGCAGTGGCTTCTGACCAGGTCTAAGTAGAACTGCCCTCTGCACCTGGGGCTTGACAGGAGACCTTTGGATTTAGAGGCTGGACCAGAGGAAGGGAGAAAGCCAGGGCCACTGGGACCCTCCCCATCCCTGGCTGTCATACTCACATGTCCAAGCAGTGGCATTAGGCCCCCCCACAGTGTAGGGCCCGGCCACAGCACTCAGACTCAGCCAGTACTGGGTGCCAGGGTGGAGATGCTGGAAGGTGTAGCTGGTGAGGCCCCTCCTGGCTGACAGGGTGCTGGTCACCATCTGGGTGAGGACCTTGTGGAGTGTAAGGTGCAGCCAGGCAGCCCCTGTGGCACCAGCCCAGGAGGCAACAAGGCTGGTGCTGGAGCCTGGGCTGAGCCTTAGCTTCGTGGGGACGGAGGGAGCTGAGGGGAAAAAACAGTAGGCAGCAAGGTTCAACACTGAGGCTGGCACCCCCTGGACCCTCCTTTCTCCCCAGTGTCTGCTATGTCCACAGCTGCTCTTTCTGCTAGCATGGGGGCTGATCTCTCTCATATATCCCTTCCTAGAAGGTTTCCAAGGGGCTTCTGAAATCCCTCCACATTCTCGAGCTATTTCATTCTGCAGGGCAGGGAGAACGGCAGCTCGCGTAATACAACTTCTGTAGCTCCCACTAGCCCACTAGCCACAACCTTTTGTCAGGATCCCCAGATTGCTCATCACCTGTGGGAACACGGAGCACAGACACAAGCTGTCCTGCAAAGCAGTACTGAGGTGCAAGCTTTCTCCCTTGGCCCAGCACACTAGGCTCACGGTGAGGATGTGAAAAACTTCCCCAACCTACATCAACTCCTCAGGCTGAGCCTGGAGACCTCTTGGCCAGACCAGCTGGCGCATGTGCTGCACCCTTCCCATAGAACTTTTCCTCCCAACCCTTCTCTTTGGGGCAGGCACATCCATCAATTCCTACCTGTCCACTGGTGGATACTGGTGCTCGCCTGCATGGATCCAGCGATGGTACTGACCTTCAGGGCATACTCACTGCCAGCCAGCAACCCATCAAACAGGAATGTAGAAGCGTTTGGCAGGGTGGACACATTTCTCATGAGTGTCTGGGAGTCGCTGTGGTAGAGGGCAAGGTGGTAGCTGTCTCGCTGCCCATGAGCATGTGCCCAGGAAGCATAGAGCATGTCAGAGCTCCCTCCGTTGCTCAGGCTGAGGTTGTGAACAGGTGAAGGACCTGCATTGGACATGGCACACATGGTGTTGACTCATTTCCTGGTGATGTCTGACCTGTCAGATTGCTGGTGGTACAGTGCTTTCACCTGGTAAGGTCTGCCAGCAAGCTCCACAAGACACCGCTCTCCAAGCACAGCCCTGTCACCTTTCTGCCAGCTCACCGTCTCCCACGGAGTGTGTAGGACCACCCCCCTTGGATCAGTCTCTTCACTGTTACTCTCAACTGGACAGGGAGGCTCAGTCAGGGACCCTACCTGTGAGCTCATCTACTGCTAGCTCTTCTGTTCTTGCTGGCTTTGTGGGTCCTGCCACCTGCCTTCCCTTGAGTATCAGCCCCTGCTTGCTGCAGCCACCATTGCTGTCTGACACCATCCCTTTGAAATTGGACCACCCTACCTCCAGCTCTACTCTCCTCTTCTAGCTTTTGCACCTTCAGTTGCACTGATTTACTCAGGATCTTCTGGAGATAGCAAACATGGGCTGCTATCCTCCCCTGACTCACCACCTCTGCCCCCTTGCCCCAACCCTTGGCATCAGCCAGGGAAGGCATAGAGGCAAGCCTTGGGGGGTGAGCCAGTGATATGCCAAAACCATGAAACAAATGCTACTTCCTTGTAGCTCTTTCTAGACCTCCAAGTGTGACATTTTCCTCCCATCAGTTCTCTGGTCCATCGTTAGCTGCTTCATTCCAAGAGACGTTATAACATAAACCCCGTGCAAGGTGTAGGAACAAGACCCTTCTTCCTCATGAAAGCAAGGAATGACCCCTGGGGCTCTGAGGACCAGAGGAGGAATATGATCCCTGGGCAAATGAGGAAAGGCCAAACCTTGAACTTGTGCAGCTTCACACAGACCCATACTTCACAGCACGCAAAGCAGTGCGACAATCATTGGAGCACTGAGACCCTTTGACTCAGCAGGCCCCTTACTTGTCTGTGCTGTGACTGTCTGGCTGGTGGTCTCCATGCAGACAAGAGTGGCTGTCATCTCAATCTCATAGTGCATTCCAGGGGTCAGCCCATGAAACCAGAAGCTGGTGATGTTGGGTCCAGCAGATCCATTCTGCAGTGGTGTGCCAGATCCCAGGGAGGAGAGGGCAAATGAATATCCTTCAGCACCCTCCAGCTCTTCCCAGGACAGGAGGAGAGAGTCTGACCGGCCATGATTAATCACGCGGAGGTTCAGGAAGGTCCCTGCAGAAGAAAAGCCCAAATTCTCAACAGGGAATTGTGATGCTACTGATTGTTCAGTCTGCAGGGCCAGGCTCCCCAACTCACATACCCTTTCTGTACACCTTAGCACAGGCCACCATCACAGTGACTGCCCCATTTTGGTCAGGCTCCTATCTCCAGGGGCTCAAAACATCCTCTGAAAAACACAGGAAGGTTCAGAAACCCCCATGGACTGTGGGGAAGACTGTTCCTAAGTATGGAGCATCTCCTCCAGAGGGCTTTGGGCCATCTCACAGTTTGTCCAGCCAGTCCTGGTGTATGGTAGAAAAGTTGTCTGGGCTAGGTACAATCCAGTGCTCACCATTGCTCAACCATTGCTTGGCTGGGCTAAGCCCCCAAAAGCACATTGAGGGGCTCTAGGTCGACATGCAGGACCAAGAAAATGGCCAGTGAAGAAGCAGATTAGAAGTGTCAGTGGAGCTGTGATGCTCCCTGCAATAATCTCTGTCTCTGTGTGGGCTCTGACAGACAAAGGGGTACAGGCTACTTTGGAGAGAACCTGACAATATCCTCACTATCCTGTCCTGTGCAGAGGTGACATGGGAAGAGCAGAACACTGTATATGTAGAGGAAATGTGGGAGCAGGTTTCAGACCCTTTGCAGAGGTATGTCCCTGACTGCAGCAGCAAGGTCAGCTCATTTCAGCTGCAGGCCCAGAAAGCACCTGGGGACAAGAAACTGGTCTATCAGCTTTGCATCAGTGACCTAATCTACTGTTCACTGCCTTCCCACAGAATTGCTCAGCAACTACCTACACAAACAGGAGCCAGACAGAGCCTGTCTCTTGGGACCAAGCTGGCATCACGACCTTAACAGTGTCCATTCCCCACCCATCCCTGCCCATGTGTCCTCCAGCAGACTAGCACACCCTCCCCATCCCCAGCCTTGCTGTGCATGAGCTCTCAAATTGCTTTCAGCTTGGGAAACACAGGAACAGCTCTGGTGCTAGTAGGGCATTGTGTAATAACTAGCACTGGAAATCCATAACACGCAACATGTTGCACCAGGTTCATGCATGTTCTGGCACATAAAAGACTTCAAGAAGCAACCATTGCTTCAGAGGCATGCCCAGGAGCTACCTTTACACAGCAGAAGAGGAGCAGTGTGGGGTGCGCCCCAGGGTCAATTTTGGGACTGCCCGGATGCTGAGTGGGGCCTTTGCACAGAGCTGGGCACTTGCAGAGCTACATGCAACGTCTGTTACAAGCAACGCTGATTTCTGCAGACTGCTCCTGGGCTGACAGCTTTGCTCAGCAGAGGAATTCAGGAAGTTAGATGAACACAAAAGAGGAGCACACAGTCCCTCCTGGGACAGGTCAGTTAGTGTTATCCCTCAGCAGCCTGAGTGCAGATTTGGGAATGGGCTGCTGAGGAAGGGTTATCTGAATACAGCTGGGCGTCCATGGGTCAGGTGACTATACCTGGACCATGAGATCCCCTCACTGTCAGCAGAAACGCATTCAGGGCAGCTCGCAGTGCAGAGGGCATGGCTGACCTCCTGAAAACAGCCAGTGGCGTTGTGTCCTGCATGGAGTTCAAATAAGGATGTTTTTCACTGCAGGTGCTTTCCTATCTCATGGTGGTGTGAGTTCCCCACCCATGTGTCTGCTTTTCTGAGGCTTCCAGCAGACTACATTGCCTGCCTCCATCTGTCACTTCACCATCATCTTCTTCACCCCTGCAGTGCACAAGTACTAACATCTAAGCAGACAAGAGGCACCCTTTGGTGAGGGCACCATGCTGGCTTCAAGCAGTGCTGCCTGACTGCAGGGTGAGCCTTGGCTGCTCTGCATAGACACCTACAGTTGTGCTGCTGGTGAGTGACTTGGTACTCCATGACAATGAGAGACCTTGGAGCCCTGCCTTTTCCCTCACACTGACTCCAGTAAGGCTGCTTGCTGGAGGAGGATGGGGCTGAGTCCTTTCCTTTCCTTGACTGCAGCCTGCAGTAGGTCTAAAACAGAGAATTTGCAAAGCTACTTTTTTCTCCAAGAGCCCATCACATCCGCTCATCTCTCTCCTCTCAGGCATCAAGACCATCCTCCACAGCCTGAAAACCTCTTTGCTTTGACTTACCTCTATCACTGTGTGCATCCTGTTCCTCCAGCCCGGCCTGTGCTGTCTGGTTGCATCCCTTGTCCTGGAGGATTGAAGTGAGAGAGGGGCAAGGTGAGGTGAAATGAGGTGAGATCAGCAACTGGGTGACACACCTTGTGCCGTGCCAGGGAGGCCAGACACAGGTCCCATCCCACCATGGCATTTTGGGGCTGCAACCCTCTGGGGAGTGTGACCCCTTTTCCCAGGAGAGTCCAGGTCACTGTCTCACATTGTCCTCCCCCAGCCAAGGCAGGGTGACAGACTCAACAGCCACAGTTCATGGGTTGCTCTCACCTTTTCATGGGTCCTCAGGCTGCAATATCAACACAGGGCCATGCCCACAGGGAAAGACATCCCACCAAAACAACCAGGGCACAAGATCTGGAGGGGAAGGGAGCTCTGGACAGACTGTCAATCTTGTTCCCTCTACAGGCATCACTGGGGAGGACAGAGTGACCTGAGGAGCTGCCATCCTCCACAAGCTGCAAAGTGAGGACCTGGTTGAGAGCTCTGGCGCATCTAGCGCCCTGCATGCCTCGATGGGTGCTGAGCATGCTTGTGGGACACCCGTCTCCCCACAGTCTGCTTGCAAGCGGGTGTGCCCTGCTTTAGGTGGAGGCTGGTTCTGTCCACATTAAAGGAAGTATCTCTGCCTGCTCCCTGTCCCACAACAAGCGACAGAGGAGCAATCATCTCTCTTCAGTTATTTCCCCCTTGGCTCTGCTGGCTGACTTGTTTCTGGCTCCTCCACTGTCTGCAATTCTTTTGGGACTGTGTGCATGGAGGGGAGTGAAGGGACGCAGACCCCTGGCAACAGCAGCCAGCCAATTCCTGGGGTGCAAAGCCACGCATCCATGGCAGCAGTAACGTGCTCTGATCCTAGGCACTGGAGCGAGAGCGCATGGAACATGGAGGGGGAAAGGGGATGAAAGAGCCAGCTCCTAATTGCAAACATTGCTAATTTGGTGCAGCTGCATGGCTGGAGAGGCAGCCCAGAACGATGCCGTCATTCCTCAGCAGGGTAGGACTATGCAAAGCCCCTTGCTGCCAGTGAACTCAGAGCCAGGAGCCTGCATGGACGGATGGGGGATGAGAAGACAAGAGCTTACCTCTGCCAGGGCTCCCAGGAGCACGCACGGGATGAAAAGCAGCAGTGGTGGCCTCATGAGGACAGAGGTAGCTGCAGATGAAAGGGATAACAAGTGAGGGGGGCCAGCTTCTTAGAAGTGGCTGTCCCCAGTCAGCCCCTTCTCCCACGGCAGCAAGGGGCTTTGTCCCCTCATACTTTCTGAGCGCGGGTCACACGATGCCAGCAGTGGTGTCTGCCGGTGCGTGCTACCACAGTGCGCAGCAACCCTGCCAGCCGTCCTCGGACAGGCGCAGCCCCGCCAGGCTCGGAGAAGTCCAGTGCGCGCCCCGTGCGCATCTGCTACTGTCCCGGGGATCCGAGTCCCTGCGCGCTGACGCAGCGGCTGCCCTCGTGTCCGCGGGGCTGTGCTGTGCCGGGGGAGCCCTGGGCAGGGAGTCTGGCTCTGGCTGGTTTTCTGCACGGCTGGAGCCTGATGGAGCCGTCAGAAGTTCTGCAGAGTTGTGGGAGTTGGTGCTGGGAGGGGAGGAGAGGGGAGGAGACAGAACAGGGCAGATGGCGGCTCTGAGCTGGAAGGGAGTGCCCAGACCAGCCCCCGGCGAGGGGAGGAAGGGTCGAGCGGAGCCTGGGCAGCGGGGCTGGGTGAGGGAGGGGGACTGACACTGGGTGGCTGTGCGTGCCCTGGCGGACTCCCTCAGTGCCCAGAGCACATTTGTGCACCCTTTCACTCTGTGAATGGGAAGTTTGGTCACTGGGTGAAGTGGGTGCCTTTGGGTGAGGTCTGTGGTCCCCTCGGTATTGGGCCAGGCTGACTGGAGCTGGGAGGTGCAGGTGCTGGGAGAGGTTCCCGTGCACCAGTGCTAAGCTGCCAGAACCATGCTTTGCCCGCTGGATGGTGTTGGCTAGGTCCACGCTATCAGGTTCTGCCCCGGAGCTGTACTCATTGCGTGGCGCTGGGCTGTGTCTGTGCAGAGTGTGGCAGGATGCCAGCTCTGATTCAGAGCAGGATGATTTCACATGAGTGCTGGAGATCTGGGACAGAGCTGGAAGGGGATCAGTGATGCATCTATTCTGGAAGCCAGCGTAGCCTGTGAGGCTACGGGAGTCGTCCCAGCAGCCAGTGTGGCCAGCAACTGGGGCTATTCAAGCCCTGCTTATTGCAGTGAGCCATGACTGAATTGCCGGGGTGGCAGATATCAACCAGTGGCCCCAGGACAGAAAATTCCCTCCCCCAGAAAGTCAGAGTTTGTTGAAATTGGACCTGTGAGGGATCTCAACACCTGGAAAAAGACACAGGAAATCCCCAGTTCCTGAACACAGTTGAGAAGAGAGAGGGGCACAAGGGCCCAACTCTAGCTTCATCTCCCAAACCTCCTGACAGCTCCCAGGGTGGTAGGGCCAACAGAGAATGGGGTCAGAGCACATGAGTCCTTTTCCTTTAGCACAGGGGACAATTAATTCCCTGGGTTCCTGGCCAAATGGGACTGGTGCCAGGAGTCCTGGTCCGTGGTGACAGTCACGTCTCTGCAGAGGTCAAGTCCCTGCCTGGAGCAGGTTGAGGGTATAAAGGAGCCCTGGCCAGGGTAGGAACAGAAGGCAATGGATTGGGTGCACTGCAACAAACTTTTATAATTCTTAATGCTGCAGCTCTAGGGAAAGCTGAATGTAACAAATGCAAGAGGTTCATCTGCTCAAGGTACAGGGTAAAAGTTAGGGATCCCTTAATACACATTTGGGACCACGGTTCACATGCACCTGGGGTGATGGGGATGACCCATCAACCAGTGACAACAGGGAACATACACCCCAGCTGACAGATGTTGGCATCTCAACAGGTTCTGGTAATCACCCACAGGAGCACAAGGTGGGTGCTCATGGATGCTGAGATGGATGAGGAGTCCTCCTCCACGAGCTGAGGCAGAGGGGTTTGCTTCTGTTGACTCCAGTGGACTGAGGACTGTTTTGGAAGCTCCTTTCCAGAGCTGTGTGGCTGCAGCCAGCTGGGAGGAGGCTGGAGCAACGGCTTGCCAGGTTTACCAGGGGCCCAGCAGGATCTGGGAGGTTACAGCTGGCAGGTCCCCAAATATGTTTGCAAAGAGACGTTCAGTGGATATCCCCAGACGTGTCCATGGATGGTGCAGGCTGTCAGAGCAGCACAGGCAGCCGTAACCCTGCACTGGCTGGGATGCATGGGTTGTCTGTTGGAGGGTCAGCATGGCTGGGGCAGAGGCAGAACCATGTTGTGTCCCTGGAATGTAGCAGAGCTGTGCTGCAGGAGCCCCTGGCTGATAAATCAGGATTTGGAGCTCAGAATGGAGTGCTTTGATGGTCTGGGAATTGTGATCCAGGGGGAGGGGGCAGAAAGGACCCTTGATTACCATTCCTGGGAAGGCGTTTGATATCCCCCAGTGACTGAGGCAGGTGATGGGAGACAGTGACCCCTGCAGTGCCGCAGACAGGAGCTTTTCCCAGCCTACAGAGTCAAGATGGGGCTCTTCCAGCTTCAAAGCAAGACAAAACCATTCACTGGAGTCTTGAGAAACTACAGCCGGGCTGAGACTGCCCTGCACAACAGAGGAGCAAGCTGAGCCTGCACACACTCATTACACCTGCCTGCCCACAGCCATCTGTGCCCTTGTCACAAGCCTCTCTGCAAAGATGGTCATCTCCATCTCCAGCCATTCTGGCTCCATCGGATAGAGGTAGTTGTGATAAAACATCTCAGGAGCCTGTTGCAAAGCAATGCCTGCAGCCATGTGTGGGGGTACAACTCCACCTCCTAGGCAGTTTCTTCAGGCATTGGCTTGTGCAAGGTACAAAGGGTCTGTCCTGCTTTCTCTGGGCTGAGAGGCTAAGCAGGGACTCCTGCAACACATCACAGGATACACAGTACTGGCACCCCACTGGCCACGGGGAGCCATCCATTTCAGACCCACTGATTTACACCTGGGGGCTCAAGTGTTTGTGCTCCCTGAGATTAGGTTGCTGCTCCTGCATTGGAAATAATCCAAAGCTCGTGGGAGACAAATCCAAGCCCTGCTCCTTAGCACCTAAGGTCCCAGCAGCCTCCTGTACTGGATAGAAGAAGCTGCACACATGTGCCAGTGCTGTCCTCCCCACAGCCATCCCGGTGACACTGTGCCACCACCAGCAAGCAGAGAGACAGCGTGCCTCCAGCTGAGGATGCCAGATCTCCCACCTAGTCCCCTCGACACTGAAGCCTTCAGCTGTGCCAGACCCAAAAACAACTGCAGAAAGTTTCTCCACCCAGCAGCTGGAACGAGGCCTGGAAACTCAAGGGCTGCCGAGTCATCACATTTTCCATGAAGCAGTGAAGGCCTCTGCAAGGAACAAGGGTGTAGGGAACACCCTGACAGACATGAGCCCTGGAAAGCTGTACTGGCCACAGCTGGGGTGGGCCCAAGGGAGTCTGTGTAGTCAAGCCACCTCCTGCAAGGGATAGCCCCTTTTCCTTGCCCTGGGACCTGGTGGAGTCATCCCATCTAGAGATGGGAAGGAGGACCTCTGACAGCATGCTCATCATTGTGGTGTCAGGTCTTGCTTATGCTGAGGGACAGTAGCCATGGCAAAGGCTCCAGGCAGTCGCTGACAGTGCCAAGCTCACAGCAGAGCAAACTACCATTTGCCTTTGTACTCCACTGTCAGTCCCTTTTCTTTCTCTGACCGATCAGGGTGTGACATCTATGCACTGCCCTTTACTCCATGTGTGTCATGGAGCTTGTGGCACAGGGTTTGTCCCCACTGAGGTATCTCCCAGACCTGAGCGCAGTCCTCCACACATGGAGGAGACCTCACTGGGAAGCACCAGGTGGGATGAGGATGAGCAGAGTCATCCAACCTGGCACCCTGCAACATCATATTGTCCAGTGATATGGGGAACTGGTGCCACTGTGATTGGTCTGGGAGCAGGCTCCTATACTGCCTTACTCCAGCAGTAACATCTCTCCAGTCCACATTCCTCCTTCCCTGTGTCTTCTTGATTGCTGTGAACTGCCCCAGGCCACTGTTTCCTGCCACATCTGAGGTGCTGAGCACTGCCTGAGCCTGCAAGGGAGGAACAGGGAGATTGGGCTGTTCCTGAGGCACAGCCTGCAGAGTATGTAGGTGCTGCTGAGACCTCTCTCTTTGCAAGGTTCACACGCTGCTTTTCTCCAATCCTAAACCTTACAGCAGTAGGATGCTCTTTCTTCAGCCCCTTGCAAGTGTTTAACCACATTCACATGGAGCCCTGCCAGCAGCTGCCTGCCCCCTGCCTCCACTGCCAACCCTTGGAGCCCTTCCCATTTTGCAAAGAGGGGAGGGAAGGCAGAGCAGAGTTGTGCTCAGGGCAGGCACAGCTATGCTGCCCAGGCTGTGGGACAGCCAGGAATCACAGGGGTGACTCCTATGCTTGGGTGATGCACTGTGCTTCCCCACTTGCTGCTGGAGCCCTGGCAGCAGTGCGCAGGGTGCCTGAGGGTGCAAACCAGGTGCTTGCAGACCTGGGCAGAGCAGGGATGCAGGTGACTCAGAGCATGCCCAAAGCCGGCACAGCCGGGCAGACCTGCTCTGCCCCCTGGGTGTGGGTGCTACCCCTAGGCTGAGCAGGCTTAGGAGTCCCCTTCCCCTGGTGTGATGGGGAGGACTGACAGAGCCTGGAGAGTCCTACACCTACTACCAGGATGGCCCCAAAACTACCCACCACATTGTCACCAGCCTGCAGAGCTTGTGGCACTGTGGGATTCAGTGCCAGCACAGCCAGCAGCAAAGGTGCCTGGTGCCACTAGGATGCCTGCTCAGAGAGCCAAGACAAAGCAGCTTCCAGTGCCCCCCGATGCCCTCCTACGCTGGAGAGCATGGACACATCATCCCTTCGGATGTCACTCCGGGCTCTGTTCCTGACCATGAACAGAGGCTGGCAGCCCCTGCTACCCACCCCCCCAGGGCCCAGGGTTTGCCCACACTTTGCCAGAGCACAGGAAGGTCCGTTCCCCACCCCCCTAGCTTCCACCGGCTGGCAGGAGAGAGAGAGGCAAGGAGTAGGAATAGGCCTGGTACCTGTCCTTGGGGGCTTTCCGGCGTGGTCCACAGCCGTCCCTGAGAGCCCAGTGAGCGCGGACTCAGCCTGGTGCACTCACTCTTGCCGTTTGCTCCTGCCTGTGCACAGTCCTGGCGCTCAAGTCTGGGCTGGTCCTGCGGGAAGGCCCGCCTGGGCTCGCCCAGCCTCTCAGCTGCAGAATGCTAGAGAGGAGGAATCAGCTGGACCCACACGATTCCTGTGCCTCATGGCAAGGGTCTGCTTGTCAGGAATGACATGTGCTGCAGGCTGTGCTGCAGGCTGGGCACAGCTCACGCCTACCTTGGGTTTACCCCAAGCACCGTGGGGCTATCTCCTAGCCCAGGTGCTAGCGGCACTCTGTGATGGAATTCTTGCAGATGAAGAGCATCCATCCCTTCAGGCTGCAAAGGGAGCCGGGAAAATCCCAAAGCTCTGTTGGAGCCAGTGCAGACATCCAGACCCATGCTCCAGCCCCGAGGGTATCTGTGGGCTGTGGCTGCTAAAGGCTTTTCTGCCCTGTGCCCCATCAGACCAAACACCATCCTGGAATGAGAGCATTCTCATTGTCAAGGGGGAGAAGGAGAGGAGCTGGTGAGCTGGCTCAGGAGGTGTAGAGCATCACAAGATCTTGTCCAGATGGTACTTATCCTCAGCCTGGTGAGTGCGTGGCCAGCTGGTCCCTGGGATCAAGGAGAAGAGTCTTGCCAGTGAGTTTGGAGGAAAGCTGGGACTGTGGGAGCAGGTGCCAAGGCACCCCTTCTTCCATACTGATTGATGGATGGATATGGTAGTAGAAGATGCAAGACCCACAGCAATGACTGTGAGGAGACCCCTGTCTCCTGCAGTTCCAAGTGAAAACAAGGCTTGGAGCCCATATTTCTGATCTCTTGGCAAGAGGATGGCAGGATTACACCAGTTTAGCCCCATGTGGGAGCAGTGGGTTCCTACATCTGTGCTGTGCTTGGTGGAAGGACATTTCTCTATATCTCACCCTTTTCAGTCCAGTGAGGGTCACAGATGTTTTAGCTGCATCTCAGAGTGTTGATTTCATCCACAAGCACCCACCTCTGGCCATGTCTCCCCCCACCTTGGCTGGATGATGCTCTCTGTGGAGAAAAGGAAGAGAGAAGGTGATGCTGGCTCAATCCAAAGCAGTCAGCCAGCTCAACAGGGAGAGGAGGAATCCCTGGGCACTGCTGCCATGCTCAGCAGCTACACGAAAGCCTCCAAATTTGGTAAGTGGCTCAGTTTGCAATAAGCCCAAAAACTCACCTCAAAATGAAACCAGCCCCAGCTTCTGGATCAAAGTTTCCTGACTAAAATCAAACAGCTGTACCCAGGAGGCTGCACTTACACACAAAAGGTTTTATCTTTAGGAGGAGTCTTTTTTTTAGAGGAGTAAACAGAAGGCCTACCCATCTTCCATGTCCCTGGGCAGGAGCTCTGCTTGGCCACTCCAGCCAAGGCAGAGCATTGTTGCTCTTGTTGCCTGGCTGTTTTCCTTGTCCCACGTCCTCTGCAAGCAGACTGCTGCCTGCAGTCACACCAGTGCCCACACCAACGCACATACCGACGCCCATGCCAATGCCAGCACTGCACCAAACTGGCAGACACCAGATCCTGGCAGCTGCACCAGCCTCTTTCTGCAGTTCTTTGGCTTCTCCCTGGCACCTCTCATAGCACCCAGACCCAAACACAGGAACAGCCTTACTCTTTGGCTGTCAGCATTGCCTGATACTTTCTGTGCCCCTGAAGGAAGGTAGCTCTGCTGCTTCGCAAGAGCAGCTTTGGGACCACTAGCCTGGCTGTACTCCCCCCCAAACTCAGCTGCAGCCTCTCCAAGCTGTGTGGGACTAGTACAACTACAACCTAGCTGCTCCCCTCTTTGCCATGGTTGCAGGTCCTGTACACTGGTAACTACTAAAGACTTTGCTGGCACAAGTATGGCCTCACCAGGTGGGTATTGCAATGCTGGAGCAGGAGTAGGGTAGTCCCAGCAGGATGCAGGATTAGCCCCTCTACTGCTGCCTGTTTTGCTCTAGATCCCTGAGCAGTGTCTGTCCCTTCATCCTCAACCTGTGCTGCCTATGGGATGGTGGGACCATTCCTGTGGTCTTGCAGGGTGACATGATGTATCCATCAGGGGTGCCTGATGATGTATCCATGAAGTTGAATAGTTTGGCTTGAGGCTTTTGGGTTGTGGAGGGTCTGTGTGGGTTGGAGAACTTCCCAAATGCCAGAAGTGGACAGCTGGTCCCTACCGCAAGCACTGGCAGAAGCTGTTTTGTGAACTGGGGCATGCCTGCCCTGCCTCAGTTTCCCATCAGGGAAACAGAGTTGCTGGTGGAGGGGAGAGAGGAAAGCAAGGAGGGCAGCAGCTGGTAACAGGGACACACTGAGCTTTTCTGAGCCTCCTCCTCAATCCCTAGCCTGTCATTAGCGGGAGTCTGGAAGCCACGCTGTCCTGCTTGTCTGTGTGTGGAGCTGAGCTGGCTGTGCAGTTCTGACCAGCAGCTCCAGGCTGAGGGTGATGAGCTGGTCTGCTCCCTGGCTTAAGTCGTTCAGCTGGGAAAGCCTAAAACAACAAACATTGCAGAAAAAGGGAAGGTTTCACTGCTTTTTTCTGGTCAAGTGGTTTCCTGTTTTCTAAGCAGTTCTTCCAGCAAAACTGGGGCAGAGACTTGTCTGCACAGAGGCTGTTACCAGACCAGACCATCACTGAGCTGGCAGGTTTCTTATCCTTGATCCTTCTGATCTGACAGAGGAAGAAGGCACAGATTTGGTATAGGATCAAATGTGACTTTTACCAGAGACTGCAGCAGGAGATGGTGTCATGGCTGAAATTGTCCATGAATGTGTGGTCTTACTTAGGTCAAAGCAGGCTTGCTTACAAAGCCTTGCTGGCATTTCTCCTGGCCTAATTCACTCGTCACAATCAGGGCCACCCACCTGATGTGCTCAACATTACTGGGGAGGTCCTGGGCTCAGCTTCTCTGACAGACTCTGCTGTGCTTTGGTTCATGGGATGCTGATGAAGGCAGGGGACAGGGAAGGACACTCCATGGCACACCCCTGCTGCATTTTGCAGGAGTGTGGAGAGAGTGTCTCCATCACCTCTGCTCCTCCCAGGCCAGGTCCTGCACCTCAGTTCTGTGCTGGGGTCCTGAGCAGAGTTCTGTACAATTTCATTGTCCTTCTAGCTTTGGCTCCATCCTTTCTGCCCCAGAACCTTTCAGAAGCTCGGCACATCAGTGAAGTCACCCAGCCTGTGGTAATGCTCACCTAGAACCTAGCCAAGAACCGCACTCCCTGTTCCCTCTGCCTCTTCCCCTGCCTGTCTCTGACCACCTCTTTGTCCTGGATGATAACGGAAGTGGTAGAGGCAGCCCACTGGGTCTTCAGATAATCACACAGATTCTTAGTTGACAAACATAAACTTTCCCCTCATTTGCTGAGCACTTTCAGAAAGAGGACAATTGGCAGAGAGTGCCCTGAGAGCCAGCATGGTTCAGCCCCTGGGGACAGTCTGACCTGTGGAGAGCCGGTAGAAATAACGCCAACATGGAGCCAGGCTCTTCTCAAGGTCATCTGGTGATAGGACAAGAGGCACTGGGTGCCAGCTGGAACAGAGGAGGTTCCATATCAGTATCAGCAGGAACTTCTTCACTGTGAGGGTAACGGGGCATTGAAACAGACTGCCCAGGGGGGTTGTGGAGTCTCCTTCTCTGGAGAGTTTCCAGACCCACCTGGCTGTGTTCCTGTGCAACTTGGTCTGGGTGATCCTGCTGTGGCAGGGAGATTGGACTGGATGATCTTTTGAGGTCCCTTCTGATCCCTAATGATTCTATGATTCTATGCTGAGCAGCTGTCACCGCTTGGATCAGTCCTGGCTTCTCGTGGAAGACAGAATCCGTATGGACCTCCTCAGAGGATCCTCCTCTGGATCCTTACAGACTCAGCTGTCTCTGACCATGTCAGAAACTTATATCAGGCCCTTGCAGGAATGGAGAAAGAGGCAGAGGGGATAGACCAGGAGCTTCTGTGAGATCCAGCCAATGCTACAGGATGTGGCCCAACACAGAGCCTCTCCTCCCCAGGCAGCAAAGCCCCTGTCCAGGCCATGCCTGAAGGTTGCTGAGCTCTACAGGATACCCTCAGCTGGACTCCGTCTCCCCAGAGGGTGGCCATCCTAAAGCCCACCTGGGATAAACTCTGGTAACTAATGTTCAGAGGGTAGTGGCTCAAAGTCCAGATGGAGAGCAGTGACAACAGTGTCTCTAGGGTGTTTGTTCTGGGACTTGTACTGGTTAATGTTGTTACCAGTGATTGAGTGCACCCTCAGCAAGTTTGCAGGTGACTCCAGGCTGGGTGGTGCTGTCAATAAGCTGGAGGGATGGGAGGCCATCCAGAAGGACCTGGAAAAGCTGAAGAGATGGGCCCAGGGAAACTTCATGAGGTCCAACAAGACCAAGTGCAGGATCCTGCACCAGGATTGGAGCAACCCTTACCACCAATACAGGCTGGGAGGGGAAGTGATAGGAAGCAGCCCTGAGGAAAAGCACCTGGAGGTGCTGGTGTATGAGAAGCTAGACAGGAGCAGGCAGTGTGCTTGCAGCCCACAAGGCCAATCACATCCTGGGCTGTATCAAGAGAGGGGATCCTGCCCATCTGCTTTGCCCTGGTGAGACCTCACTTGGAGTCCTGCATCCAGTTCAGGAGGTCTCAGGACAAGAAGGACAGGGACCTGATGGAGCAGGTCCAGAGGAGGCCACCAAAATGATCAGGGGGCTGGAGCCCCTCTGCTACAAGAACAGGCTGAGGGAGCTGGGGTTGTTTGGGTTGGAGAAGAGAAGACTCCTGGGGGGCTTGATAGCAACCTTCCAGTTCCTGAAAGGGCGCTACAAGAAAGATGGAGGGGGACTGTTCACAAAGGCCTGTAGTGACAGGATGAGGGGCAATGGTTTCACATTAGACCAAACTGAAATAGGCTGCTAGGAAGAACCTCTTTAGCAGGAGAGGGTTGAACACTGGAACAGGTTACCCAGGGAGGTAGTTGAGGCCCCATCCTTTGAGATCTTCAAGGGGAGGCTGGACAAAGCTCTGGGCAACCTGACCTTGTTGAGGGTGTCCCTGCTCCCTGCAGGGAGTTGGACTAGATGGCCTTTGGAGGTCCCTTCCAACCTAAGTGATTTTATAATTCTATGTTTGGGGAGAGACTCAGGAGACCTACAGAAAAGGGTCAGGTAGAGCTGCTGAGGGAACTGTGAGAAGGGGTGGAGATGCCCCACTGACAGGGTGATCTGCCCCAGATGATAGCAAGGCTTGCAGGCTTTGCATCCCCTCCACAGCCACATTGATGTTCAGTGTTTCACCATCCTCTCCCCCGCTTGCCAGCAGCACAGATCCCTGCTGCCTTATTCTGGTATCACAGACCTGGGATGCAGCATCACATGCAGGTTCTGCAGTATAGAGGGAAATGTTTCTCAAAGCTCACAGGGAGTTCAGCAAACCTTAACTGGGGGCAATAACCCATCCAGCTCAGGAGGTCTTAGGACAAGAGAAAGTTTGGTTGGCTGACCAGAAGCTGGAGCACTGAGCAGTGATCAGTCCATCAGGTGCCATGGCCATGACCTAGAGCTTTCCAATGCAATGGCAGGCTCGGTGCCTTCCTCAGGATTACTGCAAACAACTGCATCACTGTGACACTGTTCTGATGCCAGTCCCGTGGCTTGAGCCCCATGGGTTCAAGGGGAAATTTGTTGGGCAGTCCTGGTTGACGGAGAGCTTTGCTGCCTGCCCCAGTGGCTCATCCACAAAGGCTTTCATAGGCTGATGCCAGTGCTGTGTCAGGTTGTCACATCTGCTGCCTTGATTTGTCCTCCAGTGCTGGAAGTGAAAGTGTCCCCTGCTCAAAGTAGTTGGGGACTTCCCCTGGTCCCAACTGCAGAAGAAAAATAAACCCTGAAAATGTTGCTGTTCCTTAGCTTTTCCTCCAGATCTGGGGCATTTGTAGCTTTCAGCACAACAGTTTTCGCAGTGGGAGTTGAAAGGAATATTTCAGATATCTGGAGCTGACATATTACAGATCGTGTGTGCTGTCAGCTCCTACTCTCAGACCTATAGCCATGGGGCTGCAGCATGACCAAGGGGACTCAAGAAGCATTGCTCAGCAGGAGCAACGCGTGGTCCAACATAGCAGCTTCCTGATTTTTCTGAGGCCAGAAAGCACCACCCAAAACAGCACTGAGGAGCAGACAGGCTGGAGATGGCTGTGCTGGGTAAGCCACTCATGCAGCCCCTGTTGTCTCAGCATTGCTGCCCTCTGGCTGCCTCTGCACATGTGTAGTGAGTATTACCATGGGACCTGTCAAGGCTCTGATGGGATTCTGTGTCGTTGCAAGATGTAACACAGCTCAAGAACACCCCCTTAGGAGCAGGTCAACATGTGGTTCATGCCAGCTCAGGTATTGGCAGCCTGGTGACAAACTGCAGGATTGAGGGCTTAAACCAAGAAAACATGTTGTGTTTGCATGTGCAATGTGTTTCACAGGATCTTGGCTGCACGGGTGCTCTTGAATCTCTCAGTCTAATTTATGTGTTTTCTGCAGAAGAATTTAAAGTTTAAGAAGTTGGTAAGTGTCTGCCCCACCACTGCCCCCTCTTCTCCTCCATCAGTGACTTTTGCCTTCTTTTTCCCCTTCTCTCCACTTTGGACAGTTGGGAGCTGTGTTGCTGCCACTGAGAAAGAATGTTATCACTTCTGAGAGTGTTAGCTCTCTTCAAGGTTGTAATAGTTTAGAGTGAGAGTCTAAATCAATTTGAGTTGGTACCNAAGAAGTTGGTAAGTGTCTGCCCCACCACTGCCCCCTCTTCTCCTCCATCAGTGACTTTTGCCTTCTTTTTCCCCTTCTCTCCACTTTGGACAGTTGGGAGCTGTGTTGCTGCCACTGAGAAAGAATGTTATCACTTCTGAGAGTGTTAGCTCTCTTCAAGGTTGTAATAGTTTAGAGTGAGAGTCTAAATCAATTTGAGTTGGTACCAAGCACAGCAAGCAGCTCTTGCCAAGAACTTCACAGGCAATGAAGAAACTTAGCTAAAAGAAAAGTTTTGTTGAGCCCATCACCAAGAAGAAAAGGAAAAAAATCCCCAAAAAAGTAAAAGAAACAAAAAGGTAAACCAGAAACTACAGAATGCCTTTACACACACTGAGAGAAATGGGAGACAGCTAACACATTGGGTTTTGGCCTTAGATGAGAGGCTCTGGGGAAAGAGACCGTACACCAACATTCTAAGCATAAAGATAAAGCCACCACACACACACACACAATTGCACCCCACTTTCAGAAGGGAAAGGGGGGTGGTGGTGGCAGAAACACAGCACAAAGCATACATTTGATGCTTGTATAGAAGTTCCTTTTCTGGTCCTCTTGCATACCTCAGTGCTCCCTGACGTTTCAGGCATACTTCTAGCTCCCCTTGACTCAGGAGCTCCTCTTTGAGGCTATAGCAGTGTCAAATGTAGAGGATATAACAGAATCCCAGACTCTCTGTGCTTGCTAAAGACTTAGAAGATTGATACTTGATGATATCTCTCTCTCTTATTAGAGACTTCCCTCAGTCTCTCAGTGGCAGACCATACAGTATCTTGGTGGGGACAGAGGTGACATGATGCTGGTCATGTGGGGCCACTCCTGTTTTGGTAGATAGTCCTGCTCCAGGGCCTGCTTCCCTCTTTTCATCTCCCCTGTGGTTAAGGCTCCGAGGGAGAGAGAGGGTTAAGAGCTCATCACTGTCTGGCATCTTTAAAGTTGATCAGGCTGGAGAAGTCCATAGGAGTTGCTCCTCTCTTCAGCCCACTGCCAGGAACTGCCAAGTGTTCCACTCTCTCTGCATTCAAGCTCTCAGGCAAAAGAAGGCCACAGTGGCTCCTGTGGCATAGCTGCAATCAGACTTAGGCTTCTTCTGTGTTCCACCCTTCAGTGGCAGGTAAGCCGAGAGCCATTGCTTGCCCTCCTGCCCTGAAGGAGGGGAGCTCTCTTGCAGAGGAGCTCTCTGTCTTACAACACATACCAGAGAAGAAAGGGAAAAAGGCAGGAAGTACATTCCCTTTTATAGGCTCTGTCCACCTACAGTGTCTTGTAGGGTCAGGACACTGACGCAGGGGGTCTGCTGGGAAAGCTCCCCCCAATTTTAAAATGAAATGCTCTTTCAGCATAAAAGCACCAAAATTAACACTTGAAAGTTTGATAATTTTCAAACTACAACAAAGGTGAAGAAAATTTTTGGCAAGTGAGGAGATTCACCTGGACCTGGAGAGACTGCGAGAATCCTGAACCTTGAAGATTAATGAGGATTAAGACTGAAGTGGGGTGACCACTGTGACTTCAGAGAGAAACAGGAACTGTCTATAATGATGACAGTGAAGATGTTTCAGACTTTTTCTATCTCAGTTCAGCATAGTGACAAAACTCTGTGTCTGTATCTTGTGTGGGGTTTTTCTGTGATGTGTGGTGGGGGATTGAATTAAAATGTTTTGACGCCTTCTCCAAATTGAGTCACCTGTTCGGTAGCATGCAGATCCATCAGTGGGTTTATTAAAACCTCCCTTTGTGTCTGATGCTTTAGATGGGAGCTCTTGGGTGAATCACAGTCAGGGTCTCTAACCACATTAGTGGCCACCCACTAATCTTATCCCACCCGGGTAAGAACCCCCACAACACTACACCACTGCTATGCCACAACAGGTGCAGGTCCTGCCTGCAGGGGATGCCCTAAGACAAGATTGTCTAGGTGAGATTCAGGGTAAGGAAAGTGAATCTCATGCTGCTGTCAAGGGGGATCTCACAGGGAGCTATACAATAGACTTGGGAATGGATTAGCATTTGCAAGAAGTA
This sequence comes from Upupa epops, assembly GCA_013397515.1. Classification (NCBI taxonomy): domain Eukaryota; kingdom Metazoa; phylum Chordata; class Aves; order Bucerotiformes; family Upupidae; genus Upupa; species Upupa epops. The sequence continues at coordinate 66,828 of VZRI01006883.1, forward strand.
GGGAGGCTTTACTGTGAGCTCTCCCACCTTAATCAGATGCTTCAATAGAATGCAAGAAAGCAGCATGGAGAGCTTCAGAAAATACAGCTTTCTGTAAAAGATGTTGAACAAGATTGGTC
>VZRI01006884.1:0-42670 GCA_013397515.1 Upupa epops
TCTTCCCGGTGAGGGTGATGGGGTACTGGAGTGGGATGCCTGGGGGGTTTGTGGAGTCTCCTTTTCTGGAGACATTTTAAACCCGCCTGGACCTGGTCTGGGTGATCCGGCTATGAACAAGGACTAGATGATCCTTCCAGGTCACTTTCAATCCGTAATGTTCTGTTCTGACTTGGTCTGGGTGTCCTGTTGTGGCAGGGGGATTGCACTAGATGATCTGAGGTTCTTTCCGATCCCTGATGATTCTATGATTCTAAATATCTTATATCTGAACCTTATTTCTAGATAGAACTCTAGAATCTAGAAAAAATGGGACCCCTGGCTTATTCTAGAAGGAAAAGAAGTTCTTCCATCTTTGTAAATAACACTGCATTAGGAAAAATAATTTCACACTGTTTGCTGTGGTTCTTTGCATCCAAGCAGAACAGAATCAAAACTTGCACTAAGATTAGTGAGAAAATCTTTGAAAAATACTGGTTTACCTGTCTGAAGTCAGAAAGGGCATGACTGCTTGAAAATAAGGGTGATAGAAATCCCTCAGCTGTGAACTCCATGTTGTCTGGGTCCTGCTGCCATCCTGCCTGTGAGCGAGGAACTCTCAACATTATTTTGCTAGCTGCTGATCCCTTGACTTGGTGTCCTTGAAACGCAACAGGCTATGCGATATGTTGGAATTATCACCAACGGGAAATGAATGCTGTGCTGGGACAGCACTTAAAGGTACTTTTTCAGGGTAAAGCCCTAAATTGAAAGGTAAGAAACACTAATGGTTATATTTCTGTCTTACAGAAACAGTACCTTTGGTTGACAGTCAGATGTCCTGGGGTCTCTTTGGGCCTCCACTACAACACAGTCCTCTGGTTTTGGTAATGAATTGTCCACAGAGTCAAGCTGCATGTGAAAATATCAAAAGCTGATTAACCTAATAACTTCATAGCAATTTAAAGTGAAAAGTTAATTTAAGAAGTATCTTGTATTTATATAAGGTAAAACATTTTAAAATGTCTTTATTTGCAAGCTAGAATGATCTAAGGGTAGAAACTATGCTTGCTTTTCAACTGGGGCAGGAAAAAGTCAATCTAAACTCTTTCATTTTGGATGGGTGAAAGGAAGACTATTAAAGGCATGGGACAAAAACTAGTGTACATCACAGAACCACTGAATTATTGAGGCTGGAAAAGACCTTGAAGATGATCAAACCCAGCCTATGATCTAACATTGCATCAGCCAGACCACAGCACTAAGTGCCATATCCAGTCTGTTCTTCAACACCTCCAGGGATGGGAACTCCTCCACTGTCCTGGGGAGTCCATTCCAGTGTCTGATCACCCTTTCCTTGAGGGAGGGCTTCCTAACATCCAACCTAACCCTCCCCTGGCAGCTTAAGGCCGTGCCTTCTAGTGCTACTGCTGGCTGCCTGGGAGAAGAGCCTGATCCTCACCTGACTACAACCTCCTCTCAGGGAGTTGTAGAGATACAAGATCCCCCAAGTCTCCTCTTGTCCAAGCCAAACCACCTCAGCTCAAGCATCAAGTACAAATGGATTTGCTACATTTTTCAACCCAATTGCTAGAATTCCTAGGCAGGTCAGGAATTTGAAAAGATAGAGAAAGAAAAGACAGATAGTAAAGGACAGTCATAGTGATATGCCATTAAACACAACAACTACTTGAAAGGAGTTCTAAAGTGAATTCCCTCTACAACCACTTCAAATAAGGTTGTAGAGAGGCAGGGGTTGGTCTGTCCTGCCTAGTGACCAGTGATAGGACAAGGTGCAATGGACGTAAGCTGGGCCAAGGGAGGTTACTATGGTTGGATATCAGAAAGAATTCCTTTCCTGAAAGGGTTGTCAGGCACTGGAACAGTCTGCCCAGGGAGGGGGTTGAGTCCCCATTCCTGGAGGTGTTTAAGAAAAGGGTAGATGTTGTGTTGGGGGACAGGGTTTAGAGGTGCTGATAGGGCTAGGAAAAGGTTGGCCTTGATGATCCTGAAGGTATTTTCCAGCAAAAACTGATCTATGATAACTAAGTATTACAATTTGAATTAACTTGGCTTCCTGGACATTTATTGGTACTAGGACATACTGTTTAACCATCAGCTTCTTGCCTCTAAGCAACCTAGCTTTCTAGCTCAGCCTCCCTAGTTTCACAAACCAAGATTGTCATTCAAGAGACTTGGTGGAAAGAAATTTATCTCATCCAGATAAAGACATGTAGTGAAAAATTGGTTACCATAAGGCCAAGAGAATCAAAGTATGACCGGGAAGCTGCCTGTGTATTTTCTGAGCAAGGCATTTCTGTAAACTGGTTTATAACTACAAGAGATGGAAAGGCATCATGAGATAACAGCAATAAATTTCTTCTTAGGTGAAAACATCTGAATGCTTACTGGGCTTCCAAACCTTATCCATACAAATAAGCACAGTTCGGATTTAACTGAACTAACACAAAGATGCAGACTCAGAGAACCCACACTGTTGCTTTAAGCACTAGAAATTGCACGACAGAACCTTCATACCACTCCATAAGTACCATTTATCAATATGAACTGTCCAGCAGGAGAGATGAGAGCCCAGAAATCATAGGTACAGTAATTCAGAAAAAAACAGAAGCTGACCTAACCTTTATCTTTCACAAAAGGTTCAAACATGTCTTTAGGAGTCTCTGCTTCATACAATGGGTTATTCTTTACCTCCATCTTTTCTAAGCTTTCTAATGCTGTGCTATGTTGAGTCAAAGCTCTCAAAAGAGCAAAGTTGTTTACCAAGTCAGAAAGCGCTGATGAATTTTCAGCCACTGCTGTGCAGTTCAGGTAACCCACTCCTATTATTTCATCTTTGCAGGCTTCAGTTATACTCTCCATGCATACAAACTCTGTTTCACCTATGGCTGTTTCCTCTAGAGAAGAGCGGCCTTCTCCTAAAGGGTACACAGACCTTCCGGAAATGGGACTCTCTTCCTTATGTGAAACACCAAACACCTTTGTATGATCTTCTGTGATATTTTGGAATGAGTCACAACTAGGATCTGTTTTTTGTGATGACAAAGCCAGCAACAGGCTACCTGATTTACTGTAATCACTCTTAGCTCCCCAGGAGGGTCCTAAATCAACATCTGGAGATTTCACACATCCAAGCTGTACAACATTTTCTTCAGTCCTTTTGTCCATCACAGAGATTATTCTGCTCCTAGCAATACATGAAGTACTGTCAGTTTCATTGAATGCGCTGGCTTTTGGGTGCCATTTGTTAACATCTGTGTCATCAAGCAGGAGATCAGACTGTTTGCTTTCCATCCATGCACAGCCACCAAGATGCTTATTGCTTGTGGCTTTAACACTTGATTGACTTCTGTCAATCTCCTCTACATTGTGTCTATCACCCAAAAGTTTCCCTTCAATTCTGGTCTGGTTTGTCAAGCCTTCTGCAGTTCTTCCTTCCTTCTCACCACTGTAGTCACAAAGCTGGGATGAAATCCTCCCAGAGTGATGACTTCCACAGTTCTCTTCCTCAGATCTTGAACATTGGGTTTCTCTCTCACTTTGTGTCACTAACTGACTGCAAGAGTGAACTCTCAACACAGTACTTTGTGCTACATCCCCCTTTAACAAGTCTGGACTTTGTGAAAGCTCGTCTCCTTCAGTGAATTTATTCACATCTCGTTCACTCTCGTCTTCACTGCCCATGTCATTGAAATCAAAGGCATCCATTAGATTGAAGTTAACCTCCACTGCCTCTTTATCTGGACCACAGCCTTTGCCACATGTACTTAGTTCCTCCGTTACAGCTCTCGATTCAGCCAGAGATACATCCGCAGACAGCTCCAGCTCACCAGGAGCTCCCTCTGTGTTCTGCCTTGACTGAAGGTCACCTTGTAGCCTCCCCGGTGAATTCTCCTGAAGAATATTCATCACTGAACTCTCCTTGAATCTGAGGAGATCTTTTTCAAAAGGGATTGGACTTGCTGAGTAAGAAATGTCACCCAAGGATGTGACAAATGGGCTGTTACTGGATCCAGGTAGGAAGTGAGTATTTGTACTGCAGGGATATTTAAACCTTTGGTCTAAATGATCTGCTTTTCCATTGTGTGTCTGTCCTGCAACATCTTTCCCACAAGGTTGCTCATCTGAATTTAGAAGCGTTTCAGCATTCCACTCCTTCTTATCATTTGCAGTTCCCTTCGTAAAAGGTGAAGGCTTAGTATTTTGAATGAGCCTTTCAGCCAGGCTGCCTGAATAAGCAGGTAGGATTGGGCTTGTTTGGTTATATAAACCGTCTGTATTTGCTGATACCTGAAACCTAGAGAGATCTTCTGAGACCTCAGATGTTTGCTCTCTGCATCCTTGTGTTGGTTTAGACTTCAGAAGAGCTATTATCTGCGCTGTGCTCCTGACGTTGAGTGATACTGCTCCATGAGCAGCCATCTCACAAGATTTGCCATGTCCAATAACTAAGGGAGATTCTGGTTTCACGATGAGCTTATTCAAGTTTTGTGTCCCTGTCTCCTCACATCTGTCAGGAAAAGGAGCTGAAAGCAGTGAGGAGAAAGACACACGTCCTCCATTGTTATCTGTACATGCATCTTCATGGAGCTCTGTATACAGATTGGTGTTTCCATCTTTCTTGCAAACCATAGAAAACAGCGGAGAAGTCATAAAAAACTTGGGTGGAAAAGGACTCTGACACTGCTTAGATAAATGTGGTATCATCGGGGTTTCTCCATCTTCCATGGCTGCTGTTTTCTTTTCAGCTTGGCGTGGCCCTTGGAAACCCTAAGAGAGAAATTTTATATTGATTCTCCTTCAAAATCAACTTCACATTTTGATGCTGAAAATAGGATACCCTCCATAAAATAAATTCTGATCAAGTAGCACATTGATACCATGAGCATACAGAAATGATCTTGAGCCCTTACAATTTTCACTACAGCCAGAGCAAGAGCAATTCTGCCAGAGTAGATTTAGTAAATTAAGTCAAAAATAGCTATGGATAACCATTTCTGATTTACAGGTCTAAAAAAACACTGTCTATATATTTACCTTCCAATAAAAGATGTGCCCTTTGTTTTAAAATGCATGTTAACATCAGTCATCGCTTCTGAAACAAAGACTTACCGTAAACTTTCTTTTCAAGCCAACAGAGAGGTGTCTTGGTGGCAGAGCACTGCATTTTACACCATTTCTATTCAAGGTTGGACTTTCTGCTTTCCCTGGTTGATCCTCAAAATGTTTTTCATTTGCTTTCTCTGCTTCAACTGTGATCAGATACCGTTCACTTTCTAAATTATCTCCAGTGTGCAACTGGAAAAATAAGTTTGTACAGAATAGTGCTCTGTTATAAGCAGTTTAGTAATATATGAACTATATCAACATTTGAAGATAGAACATTAATATTATATACACTTTTTACATATTTAGACATCAACATTTCAGAAATTGATGCCCCATATTATCACAGCTGCAAGACAAGTACTGATATTAATATGTGAATCTACCAGAAAGCATTAGCACTTAGTTAAAAGTAATGCTTAATATATCACTGTAATATACTGCTTCTATCTAAAAGGAATGAAATTAAATTCCATAAAGCCACTAAATTCCTTCTGGAAAAACAGTAAGATCTTTTAATAAAGAGAAGCTGTTTTGCTTACTATTATTTCCATTGTAGCAGCTTAAGGACTAAAAGCGCTACTGAGGCTAGCAGAGTTTGAAATTCTTCCTGAAACACAAACCACAACGAACCATAAACTCCAAATGAAACATACCTGGGATTTTATGAAAATACTCTCTAAACATTGTCCTTTGGCATCAAACAAGAGAGCCTGCGATGAAAAACACCAGAATTTTAAACACCCCATTTTATTTTACAGACCAATTAGATTGCTGCTGCATTTCCAGCAGTAGCATCATATCAGATGCAATGGTACGAAATCAGGACTGTTCACCTTGTTTCTCCCAGCTCTGATCCTCAGAATTCCATCTTGCCATGTTTTTGACTTCTTCAATTTCTGGTGAGTATATAAAACCTGTTTTAAATGTGAAAAATTTTGAAATAATACTCAGGAGATGTTTCAGTAACACAGCGGTGCCTTTTAATTTCTTTCTATTTCATTGGAGAAATCACTTACACTGAACTCCTGAGAATCCATTGTGTTGGAAATATAGTTGTCTGGCAGTTTATCTGCAAATTTTCACATCTTCAGACACCCTGAGACATGGAGAAATTTTCAGAATCCAACAAAGCCATGAAAGAAATGTATTGTCAAAAAAAACCCCAACCCCAAATGACAGTTCACTATATTTTTCTCAAAAGAAGGGAGTTAGATCCAAGAAAATTTTAAAATACTGTAGTAGATCTGATGTGGAAGCCAGAGCCAAGGTATTCCTTCAGTACAGCTTTGTCCAAAGCTCAGTGGTCATCCACTCAGAGATCTCCTCAGACTACAAAAGCATTTGTTCATTTATGCAAACAAAACTTGCATAATAAATATATTAATTAGCTATCAAGTTTCTACTGCTGATCAGAACTTCAGTCCTGAAGCTAAGTAGCTAAATAATTTCTCACTTTGAACTACCGTGGCAACAGATTGACTTCCTACTCCCACCAGAAGAGGTGGGATTCACCCAGCTCAGGGGCTATCTGACCTGTGAGTATGATTTTTAGTGTTATAATGAGGGGATAATGACAGCTCAAGGTCTGCATGTCCACTAGTTAAATTATCTTGTTAAACTAACAAGATAATAAATAATTATTATTTATTTAATATATTTAATAATTATTTATGTATTTATTATTAATTAGGACAAATACAATTTGTTCTAATTGCCAGGATGTCCTGGCTTGTAGGAGACCATCCTTTCTATTTAGGGAGGATTAAATATATTTCATATATTTATGAAATAAATATTTCATAATCAATTATTCAGTTCAACTTAGACTAGAAACACCTTGAACTAGTGTAACCATAATGTGTTATCTTAAGTCACAATAACCAGTCTGCAACATTATGTGCATTGTTTTGGCTGTTCTGTAAAATCCATTTTCATCTCAACACATGGATCTCCTTTTCCTGATTCCCTTTCTCCACTGGGGAGGATCACTGGGCCATAGGGCTAAACAGAGACAAGTTTATTCAGAAAGAAGAAAGATTTGTGGTATTTCTTAGAATCATTAAGGTTGGAAGAGACTTCTAAGATCACAAAGCCAACTGTCAACCCAACCCCAGCGTGCCCAGTAAACCAGGTTACCCAGTGCCACATCTACATGTTTCTTAAACCCCCCTAGGAACAGCAACTCCACCCCCTCCCTGGGCAGCCTGTTCTGATCCTGGATCACTCTGTCATGGAAGAGACTTCTACTGACGTCCGACCTAACCCCCCCTCTGGGCACAACTTGAGGCTGTTTCTTCTTCTTTCATCACTAGTGACTTGGGAGAAGAGACTAACATCCAACTCTCTACAACCTCCCTTCAGGCAAATGTAAACAGCAAAAAGTTCTTCCCTCCTCTTCTCCAGGCTAAACAGCCTCACTTCCCTCAGCCACTCCTCATCAGACCTGTCCTCCAGGCCCTTCACCAGCTTCTTTGCCCTTCCTTGGGCACTCCAGAACCTCAGTGACCTTTTTGTATTGAAGTGCCCAAAACTGAACCCAGTACTTGACATGAGGCCTTCGGAGTGCTGAGTACAGGGGAGGGATAACCTCCCTAGAATCATCACCATGGTTGGAAAGGACCTCCAGGATCACTAAGTCCAGACCTCATCCTAACATCTCCCTAATCCCTAAACCATGGTCTCAAGTACTCTATCCACTGTTTGTCTTCTCTTTTAGGCAGTATTTGATTTAGTCTATTTTACAAATCATACGGGGTTTTTTAATCATGTAGTAGTTTCAGTTGCCTTCTGTTTTAACATGGGTGGACCATGTTTGCCCTGCAAAATGAGCTGCCAGTTTTAAGGGACATTCTATCTCATGGTAGATCTTTAGTAATCTATAAATGGGAATTGCTCTGAACAGATGGTTTTGCTTTAGTATAAAAGGAGATATATTTGCAAAAAAATAAGTCCAACATCTTCATAGCTTCAAGCATCTGTAGACAAAATATAATTCTATGACTGCTACTGAAGTCCTAGAGCATTATAATGCGGACATCTCTAGTCCTGCTAGCCACATATTTCTGGTGCAGGCCAGGATGCTGTGGCCACCTCGGCACACAGCTGACTCATGTTCCACCCGTCAATCAACGCCCCTAGGTCCTTTACCACTGAGCAGTACTCCAGCCACTCTTCCCCAGTTCTAGAGCAATGCATGGGGTTGTGACCAAGGGGTAAGACCCAGAACTTAGCCTTGTTAAACCTCATACAGTGACCTCTGCCCATCAATCCAGCCTGCCCAGGTCCCTCTGCAAGGCTTTCCTACCCTCAAGCAGATCGGCACTTCCATCCTATCCGATGTCATCTATAAATTTGCTGAAGATGCACTGAATCTCCTCGCTGAGATGCCTGATAAGTTGCTAAACAGGACTGGCCCCAGTACTGAGTCCTGGGGAATAGCCTGTGACTGATTGTCAACTCAATTTCACTCCATCCAAACACAACTCTCTAGGCTCAGCCAGAGACTGTCAAACACTGTACTGCTGTCTGTCACCTTGGTCCCCGGGTGCTAATTAAGGGACAAAAACCTTATTATTGAGGCCCTGGAAGGACGCAGCGCTGCTCCTTAAGGTTCGAAAGGCAGCTAGAGGGAGTGCAACCTCCTGATAACAGAGCCCTTCCTCAACCAGAAAGGCCCCACCGAACCCTTCCCCACCCCTCACCCTCAGCACCGCGGCGTTTATGCCCCCGGACCCACCTGGCCTAGAGCAGCTCTCACAGTCACGGAGGAGGCGGCGCCAGCAGCCGCAGCCTGCCCCGCCCTTCCGAACTTCCCAGCCTACCCTTCCGAACTTCCCGCCGCGTGACGTCAGAGGCGCGCGGAAGGAAGTCACGTGCCAGTAGCGCCAGGCGCTGCTGTTGCTGTCCCGGAGCACTGCGCATGCGCGAGAAGCGCCGCGGGGCTTTTTTTTTTCCTGCTCCTGTGGGGGTCGTGTGTAGCGCAGGGACTGGCGGTGGCGGCAGAGGCAGTGGCGGCGGGGTCGACAACGAGGAGGGTGGCAGGACTGGACCTGGTGTCCTCGCGGTGGCGACGGCGGCAGGTCAGTGGGTCGCGGTGCGGGGGGGTAAAGTGAGAGAGGTGGTGAAGGCAGTAGCGGCGCCAGCAGGGGACGCTGTTTCCCACTCCGCTCCCCAGCACCATATGCGCATGCGCGGGCGGAGCCCCTTTGGCTGAGGTGTTGCGCGCGCAGGGGCCCTTTCTGGGAGGGCGGAGCGGGACCGCGGTCTTTCTGAGGGCCCTGTCTTATGTTGCAGCTATATTTTTGGTACTGTTCCCGAGTGGTGTTCCCTCCCTGCTCATGTCTTCCCCGAGGCCTGCGGAGCCTTCCCCAGCGTTCGTAAACGCTCTTGTCCCTCAGCGTCTCCCTGGGAGCCCTGTGATGACTTTGCCCTCAGGTGGTGCTGCCGCCGACTCAGATTGTTTCCCGCAGGGTCCAGACCTGACGGCTGGTGGTGGAGGAAAGGGAGAACGTGGGGAGCGGCTGCCTGTGGGCTGGATTTAGTGGTTTCAAGTATTTTCAGTAGGCGCTGATGCCTGCGTGGTTAGTGCCTGTGGACTAGCAGCGGGACTGTGTAGGAACTGTGTGTTAGCCATGTTAGAGCTAGAGAGATCAATTTTTACATTGGTTTTTACTCTTTTTTCAAAGGGGAAATTGACGTTCTCTCAGTCTGTGCGAAGCATGGGTAGCTGCTGGTAAAGCAGTAGAATGTCTTAAATATTTGACCCATCTCCTTCCTGCTCCCAAGGTGCTCGTTCCATCAGCTTCCTTTATTCAACTCCTGCTTACTCTGGTACTTAATGAGTTGGCTTAGCCACGCAGCGGGGAAGAACTAGAAAATACCAATTTATCTGGTCACTGAGTTTAACTTAACAGAGAGTGAGACACTGAGGGATCTGTCAGATGAGAGCTAGACTGACCTTTCTGGTTTTTACACCTGAATCAATCTTACCATAGTCTTATGTTGCAGCTTATTAAAAATTCACTTACTGCCTCCTGTCCTGATAGAGGGAAACAGTAACCATGACAGGACTGAAAGGGTGGGGTTTGCAGAGACAGCTTATACCTGTCACTGTTCTGCAGAAGCAAAGCCTGTTTTAGGGTTAAAGCAGGAGGTTCTCTGTTTTTAGGTTATGAAGTCGGTGTTTGTCTCCACACGGTTGTCCTTTGTTGACTCCCTTTTCCTAGAGTCTTGTTGCAGTTCTCATTGATGAGGTTTTTCAAGAGTCGCTTCAAATGAACAAACCCCTCTTCCTTCCCCCCCCCCGGAGTGGTTTAAGTTATTGACACCTTTTCCTTGCAAACTGTTTTCGTAAATCCTGAGGTTTTTACCAAGTATTGTGTCCAGGTTTGAATATTTCATTATTAAGTGTAAGATTAATAGATTCACAGATGACATTGTCTCTGATTCAGTATTTCTGAGCTATTCCAAAGGAAGCTTTCTCAAAGCTTCCCAGACTTCACAGCTTTGCCCAGCTTCCCAAAGCTGAATGACCCTTAAATGGTTTCTTAAAATAATGCTTAGCTTTATATGAGCTACAGACATTGATGTCATTGTGGTTATTTACTACTATTCAACCACTGGAAGTATCCCATAGAGATATTTTACCTTTAATAATGTGACTCATGGTAGCCCTCAGCTAAGTAATAATTGTATCTCGTTGAAGGGCTTGGATGGAGCTTGAACTTTGGTTGGGAGTTTTACCTGGCTTATCATTTTGAGGTAACTCTTGACCTTTCCCTATTTTGAGCTATCAGCTCACAGCACGAAGAGAAACTGATAACCAGCTAAAGCAGCCTGATTTGCACAATAATTTCAAGACCACTTCCATTTTTGTCAACCTGTCTAGTGGTGAGCTTTCTCTCTGATGGTTGTGTTTCACCTTTCCTTCTATCTTGCAGTGGCAGAGAGCTGAGAAGTCTTTCAAATGGTGATGGTGACCTTAATCGCTTGAAATTTTGTGTCTGTTGTTTTGTCACTTGCTTCACTCTTGTAAAGTGACTGTTTCACTCTTGAGGTGACTGCCAGTTTTCAAGGTCTGGCTAGCTACAGCAAAACAAAATATGAACAAAAAAATACATATTTAAAAGCCTTAATATCTTTCAAGGTGAATCCCTATGTTAGGTCACTGTATAGTTAATGTCTAGAGACTCAATTTTAAGGTTCTAACAGAAGGGTTTGCCATTAAAATTAGTGACATTGAAAGATCTCCAAGAAAAGAAAGGAAGTAAGACTAAGTGTAGCACGTTCTAATTGCCAGGAATGTGTTGGGACATTTCAAAGGCAGGGCTGGAAGTTGTTTGAATTCCTGCACTTTGAGACCTGTGAAATGGAGGAGTGAGGGGTTTGAGTTTCTGACATGATAGTTGTTAAAACCAAACTTTACTCTTTACAGATCTGAATATCAGCTCAATATCTGAGTACCAACTGGTGTCTTAGTGTTTCTTCACATTATATTGATTTATATGGATTAAGAGATTCTCCTCATTTGGAGCTCACAGCATAAATTTTTTCAGTAAACTTAAGCTACTGGGGTTGGAACTAGAGGATCTGTAAGGGTCCCTTCTAATTTAAACCATTCCATGCTGCTACGTGTGTCTGCGTAACCTGCTTGCAACCACTGGTTTTGCAATACCTGCCTGTAGAGCAATAGTCCTTTCACCAGCCTTTTCAGAAAGCCTCTGCAGTGCAGCTTTTTTCTCTTCCCTGTTTTTTACCTTCTAAGGGCAAAAAGAGGTTCATTTCTCAAGTGTGTAGTACTCTGGGTTTTTTTTTAATCGGTGCTTTCTCATGGTTTAGACTGGGAAGTATGATGACAGGGGAGAACAAATTATTTCTTTCTCAAGTTTAAGAAAATGTGTTTAGTGGGAGGGACATTGATTTTCACGTGGTGTTTTTGTAGGCTGTATCTAGCAACTTAGACATTATTAAAAGAGACTTTGGATACAAATCTTTTAAAGAATTCCCATACATACTTAGTACTGCTGCTCATCTGATCCCATTAGCTTTGAATTTCAGCAGCTGTGAAGGGATTCACATTTTGTGTGAAGGGCAGGTTGTTCATACAACAGTGCAAATCCTAATCAAAATGCCTGCAGTTTGGTTAAAATAAGCCACATTGTGGTGACAAAGGGGTGCCATGAGACACAAGTTTCAGCTTAGTCTTCACGGCATGGTTATTGTGTGACCTGATTTTCCTCCTGTGTTCTACAAGAACTGTCGCATAATCTAATGGGATGCATGACATTGTCAATGGTTTAATGCTAGATAGAACAAGAGTGAAATATGACACAGTCAGTCGTGAAATACGAAGAATTGCTTTTTCTCAAAGTTATATTTAACTTTGCTTTGACAGAATGACAGGGATGGAGACTGAAACCACGCGAGACAAAGCCATGGAAGAAGAAAGCACTGAGAGGAAAAAGGAAAGAGAGAAAAAGAAGAGATCAAGGGTTAAACAGGTGCTCGCAGATATAGTGAAACAAGTGGATTTCTGGTTTGGCGATGTTAACCTCCACAAAGACAGATTTCTGCGAGAACAGATAGAAAAGTCCAGAGATGGATGTAAGTTTTGTTGTCTGAATTTCAGTGAACAGACTTGTTTAACTTCCTTCTTCACTTTTTAGCTGCTAACAGTTATTTTGAAGTGCATTGTAGCTTCCTGTAGGTAACAAGTGTTAGACCTAGCAGCAGCTCAGGAAGCATGGTTTGGGACTGAATGTTTAGAAACTACTGTTTCTCTTTTCCTTTTATTGTACTAAGCTGGAGGCATCTGCCAGGGTAGACATGACTATTTGGAACACATGATGTTCTATTTTAATGTAATGTGATTTTAAGAAGTAAGCAAGGTTAATTTTGTCTTTGGGGATACAGTGCTGGACATGTGTAGTAGGTTTTTGCAGAAGTTAAGTAACTTGGTGCACTGTAGATGTAGGGGTTTTTTTTGTAGTTGTTTGCACACGTTTCATAGGTGAGAAATTGTGTTTTAGAACTACTGTGTGTCTCTTTTCTTTAGACAATTTTTGACATGGTTGATTTGACTTTAGAGTAAATTGAATTTTTTGTGCCAATTACAAAATATATTCAGTTGTAAAAACCCAAACAGTTTCCATGTACTTTCTTAAGAAGTCCATGTGTAATTAGGGGTGTAAATCACTTGTCCAGATAAATTATGTGAGGAGTGTAACCCTGTTACTGCTGGGAATTGTTCTCAATGATCTTGAACTTCAAGCCAGTTTGGAAAAAATAAGGGGGGAGGAAGGAGGAACCCCACCTGCCATTTTCTAGAGATTAGAGCTTGAATCTTGTACTAGTCTTAATAAAAGAAGTTACAACACAGTTTTCTGTTAGGGGTTTAGCAGCATGACTCATGGCAACTAAATGGGAGCTGGGGTGCTTTTGTGTGGGGAAGGCTGGGTTAAACACTTAATTGAGTACTTGGAGAGGCATGTTTTCAATGCAAATTGGTTTTGTATTGTAAAGCTCCATCAGAAAGGAGTTTCTTCCTTTGTTTTCAAAGACAATAGTTATCTAAGGGGGAGGTAGCAGAACAAAATTCCTTTGATAAAAGTTAGTGTTAAAAATTTTTTAAATACAGGTTTTCTTGAAACTTAATTGTGCTAGTCACGAATTCCTGCAAATCCTTAGTGTGGTTACATGTACTTTCGCAAAAATACTAACAGCTTTCTGCTCTGTTCTTTCATTGCACCTTTCTTTTTATTCCTAGATGTTGACATATCGCTGCTTGTTTCTTTCAACAAAATGAAAAAATTGACAACTGATGGAAAATTGATTGCTCGAGCAGTTAAAAGTTCAACCGTTGTAGAGGTCTGTAATGTTTCACTGCTGTATTTGCTGGTGCTGAAGTAATATTGATAGTAGTAACAAATCCAGCAGTAATCATAAGGAAAATGATTAATTGCTTCTTACTTTTAGTTGGATTTGGAAGGAACTAGAATCCGAAGACGCCAGCCACTGGGTGAGCAACCAAAGGATGTGGATAGTCGAACGGTCTATGTGGTAAGGTTTCCAGAGTTAGAAATAATCACTTCTAAACTTCCTTGCTGTTAATTCTAAGAGTGCAAACTCTTTACTGGCTAATGCTATCAGAGGAGCAACATTGCTACTAAGAAATCCTTACAAATGACAGTAATGTAGTCAGAGCAGCTGTAGAAGAGCAGGTTTATTAGTTTTATCAAACAGGATTTAGCTGAGTTTGCAAGATCATCAGGGGCACTTTCTGAAGTATAGTCTATTAACAGAGACTGTTACTGCAAGTTCCTCTAGTTTTGTGACAAAGGCAGAATGTACCTCAATCAACCTCTTAATTTTAGAGGGCTGTAAAATAAGCAGTCCTAATAGCACTATTCCTGTGACTAGCTTGATATGTCAATTTACACAAAAGCAGCTTGTTCTGCGGCCATAATGCCACATTTTAATGTGGCATACTGGATGTGTCCAGTGAAACGGCTCTTACCATATTGTTGAGCTGCTGAAGTGGTGTCATGGGAAGTTCTGATGGTTGAAGTGTCATTTACTTAAAATCCTGTACGATTTTTGCACTAGAATTTTAAAATTCCCATTTGAGTTAAGTAATTTCAAGCAGGCTGCCAACTGTCTCTGATGCAGGTGTGTAAAAAGGCACCCGGATAATCAGAGTAATCCAGCTTCTATTTATTTTCTTTAACAATAGCCCAGAAACGGTCATTCATTTTTTTTCCAAGTACAATGTGCCAATCACTGTGTTTCCCTAACATGACTTACAGGGAGTACTTGGAACCTCTCCAAGTGTTGGTGAGTTTTGTTTCATGATGCAGTAGGTAAAAGGATTGTGTTTGTGTTTGGAGGCTTTTACTGCTATCTTTGTATTAACCAGCCCTGTGAAGGGTTATCCCCAACGCTAGTTGAATTTAGGCAGGAGACCAAAGCTTAATTTCTGAATTGAGAATTTAGAATTCAATGTTTCTTTAAGTCATATTAAATTAAATTAACTTTAGTACTTGATTTTTTCATAATCTTGTTTTATTTAGGGCAAGTTTTCATTAACTTTCTTTGAAGTGCTTTTCTCAGGCAGGCAGAGTCAATGCAAAAATCGCTTTCTACCTTAACGTGATAAATAACATTTTCCTACAAGTAAAACCTTTTAGTGCAGTGAGGTGCTTTGAAAAAAACTTAACTGTGGACTCTGTTGCTGTTGAGGCATAAATTTGAGTGAAGGGGATTAAAATGTTCAGTCAGGATCTTTCAGAAGTTAATATGACATGAATTTTCTTTGAGTAGAGAAGGGAAATGCTTGGGAATTGAGACATGATGTCTGCTACCTGCTAAAATGTGTTAAGGAGCTTGTGGAAGTAAAAATCAGGCAGTAACTGGCAACAAGAACGTGGCTAAGTGTTTCTGCTGCATCTGAACAAGCTGCCTGTAAGTGCTAACTGCTCCATTTTAAAACCTGAGCCACCGGGTGGAATTTATCAATTAAGTAAACGTCCCTGTGCATTGCGGTGGTTAGTTGGAGGTAACGCAAACCTTGGTTTGCTCACAGATCTTAATTTTATAGAGATGTTTCCTCTTGCAAAGATGCAGCTGCTGCTGAGGTATTGGTTTTGTTCTCTTCCTGGGACATATACACGCTGTATTTAAGAGAGTTGTATTTGTTAAACGTATATGAATGCATAGAAATCCATTTTAACATCACTGTTTTGTTTTGGGTTATTTTCCCAGGAGCTGCTTCCAAAAAATGTCAATCACAGCTGGATTGAACGTGTCTTTGGGAAGTGTGGTAATGTAGTTTACATCAGCATACCACGATATAAGAGTACTGGGGATCCAAAGGGATTTGCCTTTGTTGAATTTGAAACAAAAGAGCAAGCTGAGAAAGCTATTGAGGTGAGCAATGGGGCCTCTAGTCTCTTAACATTCTTCCTAATGTGATGTCACTGTGATTCACCTACCAAATCTTAAAATAATCCATAACATAATTTAAAACCTTAGAAATGGAAGTTCCTGTCTCCTGGACACACACACACACCCACTAGTCCATTCCATGGTTCTTCAGGAGTGTAATTCTGTTAGTAACATGAAGACTTGAAGCATAAAGCATATTTTGGCTGGATGCTCTTGGCATCTTTTTGTGGAAACGGGAATCGGACAAGACTGGTTGTACCTGATTTCATGTTAGTTACATGTAATTTGAAAGTATGAAACAGTTTCTGTTTAAGTATCACAATGCTAATGTGTGCATAAAGATGACACTGATAATTGTGAAATCAAAAAGCAAACAAGAACAGGAAAAACCCCACAAAACCCCCACGTACTACTGGGAAGTACTGAAAGAACATGTAATTCTGGAGTTGAGGGACTAAACAGCTCTTGATCCAGTATGGGACTGCTGGCTTTTTAACATTTAAAAAAAGAAAGTTGAATTTTTAATAATGGTTTGTGGATTTTAATACTGATTTTCTATTTTTACAGTTTTTGAATAACCCACCAGAAGAAGCGCCACGGAAACCTGGGATCTTTCCAAAAACAGTAAAGAATAAGCCTGTTCCTACACTGAACTCAAGTAACAGTGTAGTAGGTAAGTGGTGTTAAGTTACTGAGATCACTTGAGCATCTTTCTATCAGGACACAAGAAAATAAAGCCCATGCTTTTTCAGTGCACTTAAGGTACTCTGCTCCTTCATACTGCATCCTGCTTATTGTAATTTTGGAGCAAATAGGCAGTATTAAGATACTTTTTTCCAGGTTGGTTAAGCTGCCATTCTTTAATTTAGTAAAGAAGTAGTAGTTCATTATTTAAATACTGTGCTAAATCAATTGAGCAGAGCATCTCTCTTTAGTCTCAGAAGCTCTGTATTGTATTGTGTCTTCGGCCTGGGGAAAAGAAAGGATCTCTTGAAGACAAGGGATAAAATAGCAAAATGTGCCTTTGCTAAGAATAAGCAAAGATCTGTATGTTCGTCCTTTTTTAATTTGAGATTACAGTGCCTGAGGAACCCTGTAGTCAGGCTGCCCTTGTGACTTGGTGTCATTCTCCCTTTGTGAGCCTTTTCTGTAGGGTGGTTTGGCGTTTGTTTTTTTTGTTCTTAAAAATGATCTATTGAAGCTCCTATTAAGAGATGTGACTGAGACAGGCAGTTTTTAACATCCCAGGTTTGTAATCGTTGGCAGTTTAAAATGCTGTGTTTTTAATGCAGAAGAGAAGAAAAAGAAGAAAAAAAAGAAATCAAAAATCAAGAAAGACAGTAATGTACAGACAGCTACGGAGGCCAAGGAATCCAGCACAAATGCTGCAGTGGCACAAGTACTCAGGTCAAAAAGACAGCGAACTTCATCAGAGTGTTCAGAAATGGAAGGGACTGAGATACACAGACAGCCCTTAAAGAGAGAGAAAAGGAAGTGGGAAAGAACAGAAAGCTGTGAGGTACCTTGGGAAGGCAGGGCAGGGAAGAGGAAAAGAACTAGTTCTGGAGACAGAGACGCACCAAGCTCAAAAGTCAAGAAAACTGTTAAAAAGGATGAGGTTCATGCTGTAAAAGAAGAAACCACAGAAGCTTTGAAGGATTCCAGTGGTAAGTTGTCACTATTTACATGTATGTATGAATGAATGAAATGAGGCAGATGTGAGGCTACACATGAGATAGTAATGAGGGCAGTCTAAAGGAGGAAAGGCTGATGTTAAAAAGGCTAAGACAAATAGAAAAGAATTTTGTGAAGAAGTGATGGCAAGTTTGTGTATTACAAATGTATTAGAAAAGTGACTTTTGAAGGATAGTGCTAATACAGAAAAATTCAGTCTTTTTAGAGCATGAAAATTTTAACTGGCAACATTCTATTCGGGTCAGTAGGTGATAAATGGTTGCCGATATGGGGGAGGCTTAACAAGTCCAGATTAGGACTATGTGGTGGTGTTCCCTGCAGTTAAATTTAAACCTGATAATGAGGCATTCCAAGGAGGTAACCTGCAAAGTAACTGGAAAGAGCTTTTAATCTGCTCTGAAGCAGGTAAATACCATAACATTAAGAAGGAAAAAAGAAGCCAATGATCAGTTTCTTACATGAGAAGGGGGGGCAGGAAGCAACAAATGACAGAAATCTACGGTCAGTCTTTTCAGGAAGTAGAATAGAAATAGGTAAGAGTTTTTAGTAACTGCTGGTTTAATACTTGTTGTGTATGTTTTATATGCAGAAGTTTCTGCAGAAGATGACAAAGATAAAAAGGACACATCCCTTTCAAAATCAAAAAGGAAACATAAGAAAAAGCACAAAGAACGACACAAGATAAGTGAAGAAGTTATTCCACTCCGTGTACTCTCAAAGTAGGTTATGAAACATAACCATGGTTATGGGTAACCAAATGGGGAGGAGGAACTGGTGGTAGGTTGACTAGAGTATAATAAACCCAAATATTACTTCATAAGTGGCACTAGGTTTTTATTGGATTTTTATTGCTTTAACACAACTCAGACACTATTCTTCGTGTTTAACCTTTGCAAATTTTCATTTTTGTGCGTCTGACAGTCCATCACCATTGCTAAAGTGCAATTCCAATTTGTACAGAACAGAGTTGCATATTAGCAACAGTATTAGCCTGTAGCTGGAACTGGTTCAAATACCAGAGTTTAACAACGACAATTTTCACCAGTTTAGAAGTTTATTGACAATATTTATGACTAGATGTTGGGCTTTTTAGGAGTCACCACAACTAAAACATGGAAGCACTTACTTTTGGTTTGGCATCAAGCAAGTACCTCCATGTTAAAGTAGAGGGGGTCCTTGCCATCCCAAGCTTACACATAGATATATGTACACACCACAGTAGCAGTGTCCATTCCAGTACCTTTCCAGTGGAAGAGGGGGGGGAAAAAAGGATTCACCATCACCAAAACATGGAAGCACTTACTATTCAGGATCAAAGCAAGCACATCCACATTTAAGTTGTGGGGGTCCTTAAAAGAGACTAAATTACTATTAAAAAGATTAAAGGTGTAGTAGTGTATTGGAGCATCTTTGAGTGTGTAGCTAAATGCTTGGAACACTAGGATCCACCGCCACTGAAACATGGAAGCACTTACTTTTTATAGGCAGCAGGTACCTCCATGTTAAAGCAAAGGGAGTCCTTTAAAATTCAAAACCAGCTTCGTTGTTTCTCTGTAAAAGTGGAAAATTTCAGCAAGAAAACTTGCTGACACCGAGTGTTCTTGGAGAACCTTTCATTGATGAGGCGAACTGTTCCCCGGCTAGAAAAAACTGTGGAGTATAGACCAAAAAATACAATCCTCGGTGGCGTTTTATTATTGCGGTCAGGATTCACCTCTACTAAAACATGGAAGCACTTACTTATTGTAAAATCACAGAAAGCACCTCCATGTTAAAGTAAAAGGGGTCCGGGAAAACCCCAAAAATATGAGACTTCGCTGCCTGTTGTCTTCCATTGACATTCTGAGCTGGAGAAAACGAGAGAAAAGGTTCAGTTAACCGTAGCAAAGGGGAGGAAAACCAAAGTTTGTCTAAGAGCAAAAGCATTGCAAATACTTGCCTGTCTCATGCCCACGCTCTTCTCTTCCTTCGAGTCAAGTTAACAGCCAGCACCTCCTCGAGCTTGTATTTATGCACCACCTTGCCGCAGAGTTGTGTTGCCTTTTTATCTGTAAGAATCATTACGTGGCTCTTTTGTTATTTTAATGTCTTTGCTCTGTGGAGAATGTATGATCCTGGGTGAGTCTGGATGCTGCTTTTTTAAGTACACAGTTGTCAATGTTAACAGCTAAAACCATTATCACAAGATATCCTCCTCTTTTAAAAATCCTCTATCAGCTCGTTTGATAGCACAGATTAGGGTAACAATGAGTCGTTCTCACAGTGCCACTATGGGCATTGTGTTTGTGGGGAGCAAAGCCTGAGCTGTTTGCAGAAACATCTACATGTTAAATGTATGTAAATATATAAATTGTTTCCATGTGGTGGTATTTTTTTTTTTCACTCGAATGCATTTGAATAGTAAGGAATGTCCTTATCTCGGTGGGGTTTTTGGTGAGTTTAACCAGTTGTTGATTTTTCCATCAATGATTTTTCTAGAAAATAAACGACTGACTCCTAATGTAGCAGCTCAGGAGTGGGTTCACTGAACTAATTTGATGAATTCAAAGTTTGCTGTCTGAGTTAACTCTGCCTGTGTTCTGTGGAACTCCTAGTACAAAACAAGTCTCTGAAGATGTTCTGTACAGTTTCTGAGTATGTAAAACAAATCCAGCGTTATTCCGCTTGAATGATTGCCTGAGCTTGTTAAAGCTCATCTGGAATAATAAAACCCTCACTAAAACAATTAAAAGGCAGATATTGATAAAGTTAATTTGACCAAAGTGCAGGGAGCTCTCTAATAGTAAGAAGAGGCTCTGCTGCTCCCTGAGTTCAGCTGAAGTTATTTGTAAAACATTTTGTCTTAAATTGTTTCCGAGTTTCTGAAGATTTTGTGATTTACAGTTGTCATCCTTTGCCTGTGTTTCCATTTCTAGGAACGAATGGCTGGATTTGAAGCAGGAGTATTTGGCCCTTCAGAAAGCCAGTATGGCAGCCTTAAAGAAAGCCATGGCACAAATTAAACCTGAGCCTACAGGAGACATGGAGACGGACTCTTGTGCACAGAAAAAGCCCCCCTCTGAAAATGATAAATGTAATCCTATTTGTGATGCTGCTTGCCTTGTTTTTTTGTTGTTATTCTGGTGCACAAACGTGAGATTTAAGATACTAGAAACATTACAAAGTTATGTCATTGTATAACACTGCATACACACAGGCACACTGGAGTCTAAGGGATTTTATAAGTAGCTCTTTAGCTTAAGGATCAAGGATCGTCTTATGTATTTGTAGTTACTGAAGCCTTAAAGAGGTAGATGAAGAGTTGGCATTTGGTGATGTAACTTGGGCTTGGTTTCCTTAAGTGTAACTATACCTGCAGTGATTTACAAAGCAAGTTCTCCAAATAAGGCCTTCAGCAATGACTTGCATTTCGGTTTTATCAGCTTTATGGTTACAAGTAGTTTTGTAATTATGTCCTTAGTTAAACTTCTACTTTTTCTAGAGATGCAATTCCTTTTTTTAATTTTTCCTCTGGATTTCTGCTTCCCTTCACTAACTCAAATAGTGACATTTCTATGTAATCACTCTAGAGGTGAGGATACAGGTATTAGCTGTAATCTAAAGAATATCAAGTATTCTTAGAAGAAAACCCTCTATGCTGTAAAAAAAAAAAAAAAACTCAAAAGACTTTTTCTTTGAGCTTTTTCTTTATTCACATTGACTTTACTTGATCCTAGGTGTAAAAACACTTTATTTGCAGTAGCAATTTAATTTCTTGCCTACATAGTGTTGCTTGTGTGCTTTCATGGCATCTTTAGTTTGTCAAAATAATAAATGTCTTTATTTTTTCCCCTTCCCCCTCTCTCCTCCCCTGTTTTTGCCTTGACCAGCCACCAGTGAAGAGGCAGCCCCTCCTGGCAAGGCCATCACAATGGGGCCCCGGTTTGTGAGTGGAGTGATTGTGAAGATCATTAGCACCGAGCCCCTGCCGGGCAGGAAGCAGATCAAGGTAAAGCCTTTGTAACCTCGGGGTAGCTGTTAGCCTTTCCTCCTACCGAGCCCCCCAAATGTTTGAATATGCAGTTAGCTTTAAAACAGATCTACTAATTTCTAGTCGTTTGGCCAGTAGCCATGTACAGATTCTTCTCCAGGACCTCCTAATAGTAGATTTTCCAGCAGCAAAGTGGGGTAAAGAGGCAGTTTCAAAGCAAAAGTCAGTGTTTAGATTGCTTCAAGTTTATGAAGAAAATTATGACAAAAATAAACAGTGCTCTAGAGCATGATAGGTTCTTTCCTGCTTAAAAACAGAAACTGAAGTCCATATGGGTATCACACACAGTATTCTGGCACAATTCACATCAAGTAGTATAGGTTGTTCGTTTTACAATTACCTGGAATTTTGGAGTAAGAAAATGCTCTTTGTTTCAAAAAACTATTGTATTGTTTAATAAGAAATTCAGAGTTACAAAAATTCTTCAGTGAGTAACAGCAGTGGCTCTTGTCCACTCATTTGTTCATCTGATACTTGGCTTTTTCTCCCTGTAGTAAGTGCTGTTTTTTTCTCAGTTACATGTTTCACATAAGGGAATGGAAGTTACCCGTGTTTAAGTAAAACGTTTCCTTACAAGGAAAAGAGCAGTTTTAAGCTGCATCTTTTGGACATGGAAATACCTAAAATTTTTCCAAAGGAAATAACAAGCTTTTTCCAGATACTGAATTTTTCCACTAATGCAACAGCAGGTTGTTTCCTTTCAAAAATTGTCCTTCTGGATGTGTAACAACTGGAAAGAATCTAAATAACTAACTCATGTTGGAATCAATATTCAGACAACCTAAGAAAATGGGGGGACAGCTCAAAACATGAGTTGTAAGGTGACTTCCAAAACTTTTTTAGGCGAGCAGCCTATTTGATCACTGGTTACCTTCAAGTGTGTGAAGTTCAGCTTGTGCACAGAGCTAAAGGAATGAGTGTCTCTCATCAGCTTGTTTTTAGTGAGAGGGTTTCAGCCGAATCGGAGTCTTACCAGCCTTGGTGTGTTTGCAGGCTGATGTCTGAGTGCTGGAGACACTGGGTGAATGGCTTGGTAAGGAAGTCTTGAGTGCCCCATTGACTGCAGTATACACCTTGGTGTGGTGCTAACTGCCCAAACTGGTTGCTTTTATGATTGGTGTAACTTAATAAATTTCCAGAAGCCCTCTGTGTTTTCAGTAGTGCCCCCCTCACACTGCAGAGGTCTTTGCAGACTTGATTTGATAGGTTTTTTTATGTTTAAATGTTTTAGTTATTCCATGTTTTGCTATTAACTTGCTTCTTGTAGTATTCCATGCAAGTGTGATGTCGAGATAGCAAAATAAAAAATGAAAAGTAGTTTTGGTTGCCTCTCAGATTGTCTCAACATCACTGGCACTTCATTTTGCTCTTGTTTTAAGGCTGTCAGTGGTAGAGGAGGGTTAAAGTCGGCGTGTAGTTGTTGAATGGAAGCATCTTGAGCTGCCTGCTGTGAACGAAATTGACTAGGAATGTGTGGTCTTAACTAATTTCCCTAACAGCAGGTAGTGCTAAGTGAAGTGCTTCTCTGCAAGAGCTTGTGGACTCCTCTCCCTTCTCAGGCAGAATTTTCAGGCAAAGGTCACTCCATACATATACGAAGGGGATTGCTCATTTCTTGACTAGTATGCCATGAATGGGCCTGATTTATATGTCTAATTCATTGCGTGAAATAGGTAGTGTCTGTTGGATCAGTGTGTATCATTGTCATTCACAAATGCTTGTCTATTAAAAAGTCTGTCTAGATACAGCGTTGAAATCGGAGTTCCTGATGCTCCAGTAGTAAAATAATTCTTAGGCATAATTACAGATGCATCACTAGTAGAATAATTGTTATGTAAAAGCAAAATAATCCTCAAATTACTGCTTTAAATCATTCTTGTGGGGCAAGAGGAGAGAGAAACAGCTTGTTGTCCTTGGCTAATCAATCACAGTTCGGTTAGAACCTTAGAAGACATAGGAATTCAAAACTAATTGTCAAGAGATTCCTTGATTAAAGGACAAGTTCAGTTGTTGCCTCCTTCAGATTTTTTTTGGAAAATGTCATTGGTCTAAAACTGGTCCAAAAGTCACTCATTTTTGATTGAAAGTCTGGTTTCTGACTGTGCTCTGTCCTGTGCTTTGATGTAGGACACTTTGGCGATGCTGGCTGAAGCTGCTTACGTTGATATGCTGGATGGAGACACAGAATGTCATGTACGGTTCCAAACTCCTGAGGATGCCCAGACTGTTGTGAAATCATACAAAGAAATACAGCTCAAAACCAACTGGAAACTCGAAATTCTCAGTGGTAAGATGACTTATGTTTATTTTAATGGCAGTACAGGAGAAGAGTTAAAATACTTTGGGAAGAGTTGTGTTGTGTGGTGGGTTATGCGTTTTTTTTAGGTATTGTGATTGAGGGAAAGTACCTTTTTCTGTGAGCCTTCTTATAGTGAAATGGATAAAACAAGGGAGTTTATACCACTGTGAAGAAGAAAATAACACTTCTGCTTGCCTTCATCAACTTAATTCTGTTCTTGAGTGATGTATTTCCATCCTTTTTGGTGCTACAGAACTTCATAAACTTTTCAGTTTTATGACTACAGTATCCTGAATGGCAATTTTAAATGAAGATTCTCTTAAATACCCAACTTTATCTCTTAAATACCCAACTTTATTGTGAAATAACAGGACAAGAGTATTAATGAATCTCTATTTTTCGGGAAGTTGCATACCTTATGCCACAGCAATGTGTCTTTTAAATGGTATGGACAGTACAATTTTTACTCGCTTACTGTGGAACCTCCTCCTAATGCATTATTTTTAATAACACCTTCCTGCACAGATCATCATAGAGGATACAGTTCCATGGGTGCAGGAGTGTAACCTCCATACTGACAGTTAAGGGTTGCAGAAGGAAAGTATTTACTGAAAGCATCAACCTTCATGATTAATTAGCAGCATTTGAGGAGTCTCAAGCATCAGTCTTATTTGGGGGTAGTTTTGTCCTCGGGGTGTTCTGTGTTCCAGAGATCCAGAAACAACTTCAAATGCAGCATTTTACAGCTGTGTGCTTGGTACTTGTCTGGGTTGTTTTTTATCCCTGTATAACTAGTGCACTAGTAGAATAGAAGTAGAACATTGTAGAGCCTTCCATTCATAGCCCTTAGGTTAGATTTTTTTTTAATTGGCTCATTGAAATGAGAATGGAAAGGCTTGTGAAGAATGCAGAAGTGACTCACAGGATTTCAGTCTTTCTTGTTGGTACAAGGAGAATAGAGAGTATAAGAGCAAGAAAACACTCTTTAGTGCTCCCTACTGCAGGGACTAAGGCTTTTCCAATCATATTTTATTTTTAGGGCTTGTATTCCTTTTTTCATCAGAGAGGATGGACATGTTTATGGACATGTTTAGGTGATTGTGATTGGAAATACTAACAATGCTGTTAAGATGTAGGAAAACCTGGTTAATTCCATACACCTATTGCATGAATCTCTATGAAGTTCACTGTAACTGAAGACTTCCGCTAAGACTGTACAGTGTCACACCAGAAAAACCCACTCATGGTAGTTGCAGCCCAAACCAGAGGAAACTGGCAAACTGCTTCATGATGCAGAGCATATGCTGGAAAAAGTCCCTGTAACATGTAGCTATTCCTAGTTACCCGTGAAGTCCCTGGGGGACAGTGGTTCTTACGAAACAAAATTATCTCAGGTGTTCTTACCATCACTTTTGTCTGTTTGATAATTGTGTAAGCTTAGAGATTAAAGGCCCTTTGATTTACTGATGTACTCATTCTTCATGTGCAGTGAGTGTTGCTCTGATGTTGCAATGCTGTATGTCTTCTCCATCTATGAAATGTAGGATTTCATGGAGAAATACCCGTATTTCCCATGACAGGTATTTTACTTTGGACAGGATTTTCTCACTGCATTCTCTTCTATTCCCATATACTTTTATTCATAAACTGCAATGTTAATTTGTTTTTTAAGGTGATCATGAGCAACGTTACTGGCAGAAGATTTTAGTGGACAGACAAGCTAAACTCAACCAGCCTCGAGAGAAGAAGCGGGGTACTGAAAAGGTAACCTGTAAGGCAGTTTTCAGTCATGAAAAACCAGACTTTTCTCTGCAGATTAACATTTTTTGGCCCTTCACTCATTATTTAATCTGTTCAGTCAATTTCTACTAGTGTTGCAGCAGGGTTTCACAGCAACAAAATAGAGAAGTTGTGTCTGCTTTGCCACTGTAAGCAGCTTTCAGGCCAAAACTGTCTCACCTCTAGTGACGTTTCCCTCCAGCTTTGATCTTGCTGTGCCTGTCAGGCTACAGTAGCGCAGCGAACTTGGAGGCTGCCTTCTTTGCTCCTGTGCTCTAGAAGATCCTTACAGGCATGAAGGGTTGGTGGTTAAGCTCCTTTGCCTATCTAAGAGTGCCTGCCAGAATCTTTCACCAATGTTTTGTTGCCAGGTTTACTTTGCACACGTTGCAGATAAGGTTTCTGAGTTGGCTTTAACCTCAGTCTTTGTGCTGTTGCTTGCAAAACTTCTGAATCGTCTGACCCTAACTGTTTGACTTGTGAGACTTTTTGTTTTGTGGACACTGTAGTGATGCTTACAGTATCTAAAATTACCTACTTGTCCCCTGTGTAATTGCAAAGAAATATCAAGTGGATCCAAGGGAACAGCAGCCACCCAGGTCAAACCCCAGTCTTGTATGGGACACATTGTGCATGTGGTACCTTCGTCTAAGTGTTCGCTCCAAAAATCCCCTATATAAGTTAGGTTTGTTCAAGAGAATTAAAGGTCTCTCCAAATAGCTGATTTAATTTTCTTAAACTGGTGTTAGCTCTAGCCATTGATCTTTGATATCAGCAGTAAGGGAGTGGGATCGCTACATCTCTTACTGAAGGATGCCTGGGATTTTTTTCTAATGTACTTCTACTTTTTTAAACAAAAGGTACCAGTGGTACCTATGACTGTAGTTTGGACTGTGGCTGCCCTGCCTGCCCTCAAGTTTCTGTTTTTCACCTTTTGAAGGCTGGTATTTGTTGACCAAACTGGTGCAAATTGGTCAGTAAGGTACATCATCTAGGCTTGCAAATACAAACTGTCTCGGTTCTGCCTAACAATAAGGGGCAGCATAGGTGCAAACTCCCCATCTCACAGCACCTTTCCTAGCTGGGAGTTGTTAACTTCAAAGCTGGGCAAACGCTATTTAAATGCTAACTCTCTTAAGCAAAATATCAGGACAAGAATGCTTGACTGGAGTCAGGAACTCTTAACTCTTCCCTCACTTTTGTATGGTCTGTGTTTCTGGAATACAGACTGATAGTGGAAAAAACAAAACCCCAAAAATTCATCCTTTTCTGATCGTGAATATCGGCTAATATTTTGTAGAAAATATGTTCCCTAGTACCCACAAGTTGACTTTTTTTTAAAGGTTGCTATAAAAGGATGGGGGGGAAAAAGTAATGTACTGATTCATAATCAAACAGGTAGAGCTGTACCATTAGTGTGCCTCTCTTGTAGAGGTCCTTTTTGTTAGGGGGTTTAAAATACCTCTGTTTGAAGATGAGTGTTGCTTGTTAGTTGCTTCATCCTGATGACGACATCAACATCACAGTTTATCTCAGTTACATTGACACAAGCTGTGTAGATGGAGTTATGTCTAGGAGTTATTCTGGGAATAAAGATTGTATAACCTGTTAATGGATAAGGGTTCATGATGGCCTCACCCTTAAGAGATAGGGTTTTTACTTTATTGTAAGAATTACAGCAGACAAACTGAACACCCATAAGGGACTGGATATCCCTAAGTTCCCCAGAATTTGAGGACAAAGCCTGGCCATCTTCTGGAATTTAAGTGTAGGGCTTTTCCTCCTAGGAAAACTCCTTAGTGAAACTTTTTCACAAAACGAAGGTGCCTCCCAGCCTTCTACTTAGCTTCTGGGGAGAGGTGGTGCTGTTTAAGCTTGTTTACACCTTGTACTCCCCCTCTCCTGGCCCTTACACCTAAGAAGGAAATTTAGGAGGGTGAGAGTTGGGGAGGTAGAAGTGAAAGGCATTTGGTGAGCAATTGAGAATTGGGTATTTGCAAAGGGCGGAATAATTTGCAGGATATAGGGAAAAGGAGGGCTCAGCACAGCCCATCCCATTCCCTTTTGATTATGTCTGGAACTCGGAGAGGGGCTGTGTCCTTCAAAACTGACCAGTTCCCTGCTTTCGTGCTGGTAGTAGTAGTAACCTAGTCACCAAAATGCACTGAAAACTAACAAACCCTGTGGCTGGAAAGGTTTAGCGATAGTTATTCCTCACATCAGCATTCTTCCAAACTGTGTTGCTGCCTTTTGAGATGAGTTCTCAGCAGGATTGTGATTTGTACTGTGCTGTCTGTACTCTGTCTGGACTGTGGTGCTTTGTTTCTTTGATTAACATTCCTAAGGCACTTTTTAATGGTGTGACCTTTGTCTTACATCAGTAACAGCAGAAATCCAGTGCTGGGTTAACTTACTGCATAAAACTGTTTGGGGATTTCTGAAGTTGTGATTTTTCTTCTCTTGAGTTGTGAGGAAGAAGGGGCATGGAATGAAAGCAGCTGCAGTGTCCAGGTGCTGAAGAGCTGGTACTATTTTTTGATGGTTCTGAGGCAGTGCTGAAACTGTATAATTTTTTTTGGTGTGTGAGATGTACCAGTTAGCTTAGCTCTTCAGACATCAGCTGTTTCATAGGAAGCTGAGTGAATCAGTGACTAAAATATTCATGGTTGCAGAACAAAATCACGAAAATATTTTTCTCCAATATTTTCCTGTTTGCAGTTGATTGCGAAAGCTGAAAGAATGAGACTTGAAAAAACTCAACAGACAAGAAAACATATTTTCTTCACTGAAGATAACTAACAAAGGCTGATTTTGATCTTGAAAATGAACTAAATATTTAAAAAACCTGAACAAACCTGTTGAGAACCTACCCCACAGACACCACAGCTTACAGCAACTACACTGCTTTAAGGTAGCATCAAATGCTCATCCATTTGATTCCTTGTTTCTGCAGACTGCAAATATGAAGATGGTTCCAAATTCCACTTTGAATAGGCTGAATGTTTACTGCTTCTGAGCCTGTACGTAAAGGTTTCTCGAACAAATTGTACTAAGAGATTGCTTTTTGTTTTGGTTAAGTTTTGTTGATTGGTTTGGGATTTGGTTGGTCAGTTGGTTTCTTTTGTAGGTCCAAGTTTTGTACACTAGGCTATGAAATAAAACTATTGAGAAGTTCTGAGTTGTGTGTCTCTTTGTTTTTAAGACTCTTATACATAGTGACTAATAAAACTGGTTAATGCTGAATAAACCTCTCTAGGTGCTTGTTTAGTCCCAGATTATTCAAAATACAGTAGAACACTTAGGGCTGTCAGAAAATCCATTGCTGAGATACTTGGAAGACCACACTGAACTGAATCTAGACTTTCTCTTGTTTTCCTAGAAGAATCTTCAGAGGAAGAAATAAGAAATTAGAAAAGCTTTGTTTGTTACATTTGAGAGGTTAATTCTCACTTCCAGATAAGTGTTAAAGTCAGGTCGTTCAAAAGTTCAGCTGTTGATCTGCTGTAGACTGGCAATATTTAAGACACAGATGTAAACATAGAATAGGATTTGATGGCAGAGAGATATTAACACATTGTTTTATATGAGGGTGAAACTCCTTTTGTAAATAGAAGTAGAACATTCTTTTCAAATAAGTTCCTAAAATACCACAAGAGTCGGTTGAAGGGAACTTTGCTTATTTGCATAGTCCACAAGGTTAGGTACTGCCAGCATAAGTCTCTATCCATTTCCTTGACTGCTGAGGGAGTGACTGGAGAGGATTAGTTACCACAAATCCTGGGAGAGGGCATCGCTATTATCATACCAAAATCCAGGGAGATGGTGTCGCCATGATCAAACCAGCAAGCAGCAACATGGGGGCAAAAGTGCCAGATAAGAGCCAGACTTCTAGGGGTGGGGTGGAAATGTTTGCTGATGGTTGGTGCAAATTGAGGACAGTTCCTCCTCAGGGGGCTCCAGAGAAAAGCAGAGTATGTGGGTGTGTAGCTGCAGATTTTTAGATGACTACTTAATCTTCCACTCCCCTCCTACAGTAGGTGGGTGGGTGAGATGCTTGACACAGTAGATAAAGTGGAGATAACATCAGAAAAGAATTGATCAGTAGGATGTCTACTAGGCATCCTGCTGGAAAGACAACATCCCCCTGTTGGGGGGTAAAATGCTTGGGATTTTTCAACTGAAATTCATGTAAGTAAAAATTGCATCCATGTTCTAAATAGTTCAGGTAATAAATGATTCAATAAATGTTCTGCATAGAGCACAGCCAAAGTTGTGGAGTTTTGCTCTGTTGCTAATTCCTGACTTGAGCAAACAGGAACAGAAGTTGCTCTCTGGTTTCTGTCTGTAATTATATTGGTTAAGTATTCTCCATTCCACATCCAGTTTCTTTCATGCATTGACACAGTCTCAGGTAGCATCCTCATAACCAAACTGAGGCAGTGTGGGCTGGATGCTTGGGTAGTGAAGTGGATTGTGAACTGGCTGCAGGATAGAAGCCAGAGAGTAGTGGTCAAGGGGACAGAGCCTAGTTGGAGGCCTGTATCCCCCAAGGATAGGTACTGGGACCAGTCCTATTCATGCTATTAATGACTTGGATGAGGGATTAGGGTGCACTGTCAGCAAGTTTGCTGATGACACTCCATCAGACTGTGCTGCCATTCAGCGGCACCTGGATAAGCTAGAGAGCTGGGCAGAGGGAAATTGAATCAAGTATGACAAGGGTAAGTGTAGAGTCTTGCATCTGGGCAAGAACAGCTGCAGGTACCAGTACAGGCTGGGAACTGACCTGTTGGAGAGCACAGTAGGAGAAAGGGACCTGGGGGTCCTAGTGAACAGCAGGATGACTCTGATCCAGCAATGTACTCATGTGGCCAAAAGGACCTTCAGCATCCTGGGGTGGATCAGAAGGGGGGTGGTTAGCAGATCGAGAGAGGTTCTTCTCCCCCTCTACTCTGCACTAGTGAGACCTCATCTGGAGTATTGTGTCCAGTTCTGGGCCCCTCAGTTCAAGAAGGACACAGAGTTGCTGGAGAGTGTCCAGAGCAGAGCAACGAAAATGATGAAGGAAGCAGAGCACCTCCCTTATGAGGACAGGCTGAGAAAGCTGGGTCTCTTTAGCTTGGAGAAGAGAAGGCTGAGGGGTAACCTCATTAATGTCTATAAATACATGAGGAGTGGGTGTCAGGAGGATGGAGCCAGGCTCTTCTCAAGGTCATCTGGTGACAGGACAAGGGGCGATGGTTGAAAGCTGGAAGAGAGGAGGTTCCATATAAATACCAGAAGGAACTTCTTCCCAGTGAGGGTAACGGAGCATTGAAACAGGCTGCCCAGGGGGGTTGTGGAGTCTCCTTCTCTGGAGATGTTCAAGACCTTCCTGGATCTGCTCCTGTGCAACTTGGTCTAGATGATCCTATTGTGGCAGGGGGATTGGACTAGATGATCTTTCGAGGTCCCTTCTGATCCCTAATGATTCTATGACTGAGGAATCCACTTGCTGATTTTATGATCCTAAGAGCTGCATCCCTAAAGGTACAATCTCATGGTTGTTCTACCACAGACAGCCAGGGTGACCAGCAAAGTTGGTAATTTCCCTGCATTGGTTTAGGCTTGAATTTTTATTTCAAGTTACGTTTTCTGCTCCATTGTTCTCTAGGTTCATCCACCTGAAAACTTCCAGCAGTGACTTTATTTTTAAATAATCCAGGACAATAGTGTAAAATTGGAGGAATTCATAACCTTGGCCTGCTCATTTGGTTTTGCTGATGAGTCTGTCTCCCTTGATTGTGGTGTGTGTTGAAAAAGCATCACTACACATAAATCTGCCTAGAGCCAAAGCCAGCATTGATTCTGTTAGTCATGACCCAGCATAGGGCTGAATTTGAAGTTATTTTTAGTTCCCATCTCTTTGCATCTAGTTGCAGCAGCAGGCACAGAACTGTGGCACTGACCTGTGTGAGGTCTTTCATGGCAGCAGGATGCCTGTAACTTGGGTCTTCAATTAAAAAGAGAACTCTTACCTTTAAAAACGAAGAGGCAACACTGGGTATTTGAGATCTTTTCACACACAGACTGGAAGATTTGTTTCTAGGGTCTGTTGATTGTGATCTGATTCAATCAGCCTGATGGTGGGGATTCTTGGGAGACTGGTGGTTTTGTCTAGCCCCTAAAGGCTTCTCTGATTTTTTTTTTTTCTTCCAAGCTGAGACGTTGCCCTTGTGTGTCCGTTGTCTGATAGACAAGGACATAGTGAGATTTTAGCAGATTTCAGTGCAGCATTGTGAGATTCTGAAGTGCTGGCTGGGGTGTGGGTGGCTGCAGTAAGAGAACTTCCTAAATCTTACATGTCTCTTCCTTTAGATGGCTTATTCCCAGAAACTTTGCCCTTCTGTTAACTTAAATTCTTTTGCTTTCCAACTGTATGTTTTACCATTGTATCCTCTCTGGTTTATCTTGCATGGGTAGTACTGGCATTCTGTACCATCTTTTTCTTAACAGGCATCATGTATCCCAGTTTAAAGCAGCCTTTAGGGGCAGTCCTTGAAAGTTAGCAGCTAAGTAAATTATCTTTTTCTAGAGAGGCTCTAAATCAAATTAGAAAATTACCAGATGACGAAGGCACTTGCCTACCCTTGTCCCCTAGAACACAAGTCAGCGTTGTAGTTGTAATTGCTTACTTATGGTACCATTGTGCCTAATGATCTCAGACTGGATTAAATCATGGAAATAATGCTGCCCGGCACTGTAAAAAGTAATTAGATGAGACTTGCTTGGGTGACTTTGAAATGTGCCTGAGAGGGGAAGCAGCGATGTGGTTGTCTCACCTAAATTGCTGTGGGTGGTGGTGAGGAAGTTGCTTTCTCCCAAAAGAGAATATTCTTCCTAAGAGGAAGAATAATGGAGAAATGGGAGAGTAGTGAAGAAATGTGTGAATAATGGATATGGGTTAAATGGGTCATCAAACTAAACACACAAATCTTCAGATGGTGTTTTCACTCTCTAATGGAGTTGTGAGTGCTGGAGAGCAGCGATGCTGGAGGCTCTTCGACACTCCTCCAGAGCCAGTAGTCACTGTTAAGAGTGCTGGGTGAGCTGCCAGCGCCAGAGGCTGGGGAGTTCTTCAGGCTACTTGGCAACCTACAGGTTTTTGTTAAGCAGAGTGGTGCCAGCAGTCCTATTCACGCCTCCAGCTGCTGGAACCAATGCTGGTGGCACGAGGAGCTGTCCCCCAATTTCTGCAAAGCCTGGAGAAAACAGAGGCAGGAGAATGAGGGAGGGCTTGGCTGGCGGTTACCACGGCAACAGATTTGGAGCTCCATAAACACACATCTCTGCTGCTTGTTTCTTGCCTTAGAAAATTTTGAGGGGAACCAAACAGACACCCAGCAGTGAAAATAAGTTGGGGAAAAAGGCAAAGGGGAGGGACGAACCAGCCCTGGCGCTTAAAAGATGCCCCATTTCTGTGTCTTCTTTTTTGGAGCTGGGACAGAACGTGGAACGTGCGTTGCAGCTCAGTCACAGTTTGGGGTGTTTACTCTACTTTTTCTGGACTTTCAGGTATAGCTCCTCCCGGTGAGGGGCCACAAGCCACTGGCCGGCAACTTTCACAGTCTCTTGCTGTATCTAATCCTTACCCTGCTGCCCTGAGAATGATCGCGGGTAGGGGGTATGGGTGGCGCTGGAGTGTCAGTCTTGAGGGGTGGCCCTGGGACAGGGGTGGCCCTGCCCGGGGATAGTGGCCAGCAGAGGGCAAAGCTGTGACACACTGCCTTGCACTACAGGTTCTGCTGTGCCTTACATCTTCTGAGCGTATGGATGAGGCAGAGTCTTTTGGAGATAAGAAAGTTCCTAGGGAGCTTGCAAGTTGGCGGAATGTTGGTTCGTGGTGTCTCCAGGCAGGCACCAGGCATGAGCTCCGGTTCTCATCTGCCGCCTGAAAGACAAGATTGATGCTTTTTGTAGGACATTCAGAAGAGATTTTCATCAAGCTGGCAAAATGCTTCTCTGAAGGTCCTGCCTTGGAGATCAGAGCTATCCACAGAGAAATGGGGGTAGTTTGGCACTGAGTTACTCTTCACAGCAAGCAACAGACCAGAGAAATGCAGAGGTTTGATTAACACTGAGTTCTCCATTAACTATTTGTGGGAATGTACATAGAGATACAGGGCAAGAAGCTTTCATGGCTTTCATGTGATTTTTTCCTTCATGCCCAAAGCAAAATAGCCAATTAATATAAAAGTAAGAAGCTTCCTGACTCTTTATTTCTGCAGAAGGACCATATTCTTGTTCTCCCACCCTCTGAATAATGAATGGATGGAGCAGACATAGTTCAACACCTCTTTGCCTTTGTGCTCTATACAGTTTTCTCCTTTGTTCTGTTTTGTTGGTTTGTCTTTTATGTTACTGTGAGGCAACTTAACATGGTGGAAGTTTTCTCTCCTTTCTTATCAGCTCCAGTCTGTCTTCACCCTGGCTTTTACCTCCACAACCTGTGGTATTCCTTCAGTGCAGTGCTTTGTTATTCTCCATGTAGTAGCTGTAGACCTTGTTGCTTCTAGTGTCTTATGCTGTGTCAGATACAGAAACATCTGCAATTTGTTTAATTTGTCTAAAGTTTCAGCCATAATTAATTGCTTTCAATCTGATTTGATATTGTAAATAGTGTGCTTTTTTGATTCTGATACTTAATACTCAAACCTGGAATCTGAATTCTGAATCTGCTGAAAGTCCCTGACTTAGGCCTGCAGAGCTTATTATTTATGCCACTACAATTCATCCTCAAATAATTCCATACACACCCCACACACCCCTTCAGGCCTGTCATCATCTCCCAGCAATTGGTCTGTGTTTTCCAGTCTGAGTTCACCTCTTGTTACATGTGAAAAGGTAGATTAAACTCTGTTCCTAGAACAATGGAGAGAGTATCAAACCTCCCAGATTTTCCACTTGAGAGCATTTTCTTCTTCTCAGAGCAGATGAGCATGAGATGAGATAAGTGGATTTACTATCTGTTTTACTTATTTTTCTAAGGGCTGGTCTTTGAGATGGTGACAGGGGTTTGGTGCTGGCAGATCTGGACCATGTCCTGACCTTACTCACTGCCCGTGGCCACTGCTCTGGCCACCCCATGTCTGCATCTACACCACTGCTGCTCTTAGGCCATAAATTACAACTATGGAAAAAATGCAGTGAGTCTCTTAAATTTTAAGAGAGTAGGAAATAATTTCCCATTTTTTATTGATTCCTATAATCTTTTTCCTCTTCGGTTTCCTGGGTGTCAGGGTTAAGGGTGAACCCCTTTCCCTCAAACCTCCTTGCCACAAGCCTGTGTGAAACCCTCCTGCTTTGTTACTGCACTCTTAGGGTGATGGAAAAAAACCCAGAATAATACAATTTGAATTGGGGGCAAAGTATTTCAAGTTGTTTAGGTGTTGAAACATGCAATGGTGCAGCCCAGTTTGGTTTAGACTAAACAGGTATAATCCTATAGCTGCGTGTCTCTCCCACTGTGCAGCTATCTATAGATAGAGCTGCAGTGGCAGGGAGAGAGACACAGTCATTTTGTGCCATCCTCTGTGTCAGGTGCCCTGATTAAGATTCTAGTGCTGTATTTTATGTTCTCGTTGTCAAACTAGTTAACTGGGGCCAGGTTGGACTCTTTCCTTTAGAGAAATCTGACAGTGCATTCCTCTCGTTCTAAATAGTCCTTTTCTTTCCTCTGCTGGTCAGTTATTTGGCATTTATTTTGCCCTCCATGGTGTGTCCTTGCCTCTTTGATGTTTAGAAGCAGCAACTGTAAGGAACATTCAGAGGCAGTAAAGCAGCTGGTAATGC
The DNA here is from genome assembly GCA_013397515.1 of Upupa epops. NCBI lineage: Eukaryota > Metazoa > Chordata > Aves > Bucerotiformes > Upupidae > Upupa > Upupa epops. Next base: position 35,685 of record VZRI01006884.1, read on the forward strand.
CTGCAGAAGAAAGAGTTGTTCTTTCAGGAGCTTCCCAAGCAGTTTGTATCATCCGGCTGTGGACAGGAAGGTGGAAGATGTTCTAGGGACACCACCAGGAGGTCCCTACCCAGGGTCAAAGAGTTAATTTAAAAAAAAAAAAAAGCTTTTTCCCTGTCTCAGTACTGTATTCTTGACCATTATGGGAATTAGAAGTGAGGACAGAGTGCAGGGGAGCTGTTCTTGCGGTTTAAAGGTCAACAGAGCAGAAACCTCCCGAGAGAGGCTGGGCTGTCAGACCCTCAGACTGCTTGGCTGACAGCTTTCCCCTGTGAAAGGAGCTTTTTTTGGAGATTAATATCTATAGAGTTTGGGGATTCACTTCTTATCATACCAAGATATTTTCTGAGTCAGAATCAAGGTGGGCTCTGACAGTTTATGTGGAGGAAAACCTGCTGATGAGGACAATGATTTGAAACAGCCCTACACCACCATGCATCTAGAGAAGGCAGCACATGGGGTTGCAAACAGGACAAACTGCACCTATAGCCTATACAGTAGTGATATCACCAAAAAGCAGTCCTAACGCCAACACATTTCCTCATGGCTCTGTACTTCCCTGTTGCTTCACTTCCAGTATTTTTCTAGATCTACCCTGCAATAACCAGAGCTTGCAGGGATCTCTCAGATGGAATGGAAACACCAGATGCATTGCTGTGCTCACACAGACAGCAGTAAGGATGTGAGATAAGAGCAGTCTGAGCAGGACATTTGACAAACATGCGGTGAGACCAAGTCTTCATTTAGGTCAAGACTGACATTTTTTGGTGTGGCTTTAAACGCTGCAATTCATGCAATGGAGCAAATTTGCAGATGACACCAAACTTGGAGCCTGTGTCGATTTGTTGGAGGGTAGGAGGGCCCTGCAGAAGGACTTGGACAGACTGGAGAGATGGGCAGACTCCAATAGGATGAGTTTCAACAAGTCTAAGTGTCGGATTGTGCATTTTGGTTATAACAACCCCAGGCAGAACTATAGGCTGGGAATGGAGTTCTTTCAGGTAGAAAGAGATATAGGGGTACTGGTGGACAGTAAACGTAGCATGAGTCAGCAATGTGCCCAGGCGGCCAAGGGGCTAATGGCATCCTGGCCTGTATCAGGAATGGTGCGGCCAGCAGGGAGAGGGAGGTTATCCTCCCCCTGTATTCAGTACTGGTTAGACCGTACCTGGAGTATTGTGTTCAGTTCTGGGCCCCCCAGTTTAGGAAGGATGTTGAGGTGCTGGAACGACTCCAGAGAAGAGCAGTTATAGAATGGTAAAGGGGCTGGAAGGTAAGCCCTGAGAGGAGAGGTTGATGGATCTGGGTCTGTTTAGCCTGGAAAAGAGGAGGCTCAGGGGTGATGTTATCTCTGTTTATAACTACCTAAAAGGTGGTTATGGTTGGGTGGGGGTCCGTCTTTTCTCCCTGGACACTGGAGACAGGACAAGGGATCACAGTCTTAAGCTCCATCAGGGGAGGTTTAGACTTGACATTAGGAAGAGGTTTTTTACTGAAAGAGTGATCCGGTTTTGGAATGGGCTGCCCACGGAGGTGGTTGGGTCACCATCTCTGGAGGTGTTCAAGGTTAGTCTGGATGAAGTGCTGAGTGGCATGATCTAGATATCAGATGTTTAGGTTTACTTGGTCGGTTTTAGGTTGGACTGGATGATCTTTAAGGTCTTTTCCACCCTCATCATTATTGTGATACTGTGTCTCCTGCTGTTTGGAAGCATCCTGCAGAAAGCTGATAGAGGCACAGATGCAGCTTTCTAAGTGTATCTTCTGCATAACATCAACAGCAAAACAGGGAGCCTGACATCAGGACAAGATGAAAGACTAAAGGCACTGCAAATCTTTCAGTATGAAAATTCAAAGCCCGGCATTGTGTGACACTAATCGATGCAGTACTGTGGGTCCACCAGCTCCATTGGATGATGTTCTGTCTCTGGCCCATCTGTTCTGTATTCAGCTGTCACTGATACTTGGAGCCACCAAAGATGAAAAAGAACTGGCAATGTCATGGGATGGCCTTTTGGCATCAATACAAGCAGTGTGGGAATTGCTAGAGGTTTTTCCTTGGTGTTTCGCGTCAAAATGTGAAGTGGGGGAAAACAAAGTGAGACTATGTCATCGAATCCTCCTGTAGGCTCCACTACAACCACTGGATGAAAAAGGAAGTGCAAGCAGGAGCAGCCATGAATGTAAGGAGACAAGAGATTTACTTTAGCCTGACACCACCCTGTCTCCAGCAGCACTGACAGCTGATTCACAGGGAGATGAGAAAAAGTCACCTCCTACTTTGTTATCCCTCCCAGTAGGGTCTTTTTTAGTCCACCGTGATGGTTATTGAAGGGTGAATGTGCTTTTGGCAGTATTTTCCACAGGCTGCCCTACTTTTTACATTGTCACCTTAGAGATAGAAAACAAAGGTCTGCGCAAAATCCGTATCTACTTGTCCTGCTTCCCGGCTCGAGAAAGCAAAACCCTGACCCTCGGAAATCCCTGGGCTGGTCACGGTTCAGCTCGGTGCAGTAGGAGCTGCAACTCTGGAAGGCAAACGCAGGGCAGCGAGAAGCACTCGAAGCGTTCTTAGCAGGTTGTGGCACGGCTCACTGTCCTTTCTGCGGGTGCCTTTGTTCTCCAGTAGTTTCCATGGTGCCTCTGCTTTGTCTGCAGACCTATCTGCAGGCAGAAGCAATTTACTCCACCACTCTGTCATGCAAAGAAGATTTCCCTGAGGCGGTTCCATTGCACTGCGTGGCGTCGCTGCGGACATCTCGTGGGTTGTCTCATGGGTGTGTCCGAGGGGAGCGATTGGAACGATGCTGCGTGAGAACCTGGCTCAACCTTGCTCCAGTCACCTACTGGCAAATTAAAACAGCTCTGGCAGTGGAGCTGCAAATGAAACAGTGCATCAATAGAGGGTGTAACAGGAAAGAACAGCCATGCTGCTCGTGGTAGCGCTCTGCAACTTTTCATGACAGAGAGAGATCTGCGTATGTAGCACAGCATCATGCAGGGACCGGCAAGGGTGAGGTCCAGCTCACTTACCCATTGTCCAGCTGCTCTGTCTCTGCTGACACTGCAGCACTGACCTACTAAATGTATTCTGCGGCGATAGGGGCAGGACCTCAGGTTCCTGCTGTCAGCTGCAAAGTCAGAGCTGGTCCCTCATTTTTATGCCCAGGAATAAAATTCCTTGAGAAATCCCCAGCTCTTTGGGATCGATGTTGTTCAGAGGGTAACGGTTGAGTGCTTATGGCCCAATGCTAGAAATATTTCCGTAAGAAAGTCACTTATATGAATCTTACAGGCTGCTCATCCAAAAATAACTGGAATGTAAAATCATTGCCCAAGTGCAAGAACAGTCAGAAGGACAAAAGGGGGATTTTAACTCCCAGGCACAGGAGAGAGAACATAAAAATAGTGATAGTAAGGCTGGAGATCTCGTTTGCAGGCTGCATACAATTTAATTCAGGACCTGCAGATGTTCATAAGAAATGGAACAATACTAGAGTTAGTATGAAAGGATAGAGAGAATGCAGGTGAAGACACAAGGGCAGCTCAGAAATAGAGATGCCCTAGTAGCAGAAACACAATGCTTTGGGCAGAGAGGAGTTTTTCTTTATTAAGGTGAAACCTGTGACTGTGCAAGGGGATAGAACATGCTGCTCCCCAATCCAAGCATGAAAATGCATGGTTGGGAAGTCTTGGCAGAGGTTTCCAAAAGCACCTGGAAAATTATAATACCCAAGTAAATAGGAATCAGTGATCCAAGTCCTTTAGGTGGTCCTGAAAATAACTTCTGCTCTTTCTCATTTTTGATCAGATTGTTACTCCCTGTTTCTCTTTGCACTCTTTCAGCACCATCCTGCATCATCCCCAGTTCCCGCTGGTACAGACCTCTGGCTGGAGCCAAAGCCAAGTAGCTGGCAGTTGAAAACGACCCTGGTGGGGATGGGAGTGAATATTGTCTGTCTCTGCTGAGGCCATTCAGAGCTGTCAGGCAGCAGCCAACTGCTATTTTTCACCTCCCTCTTGCTTTTGCCCCATTTTTGTTTCTCTGAGGTAGAAACTCAAAGACGGATCAGCAACAAAAAGTGGTCTGTGCTCCAGTAAGGTTAGAAGGTGTGAGACCTATTTGGGATGGTGAGGTTTTATCCTTTTGCTGGTGTTACCACCTCACATGCACGTACCCTGTTCCTGACCTGTTTGTGCTGCAGCTTCTGGGTCATGTGTGAGCCTGGAGGAGATGACAGGGCTGTAGGCCCTCCAAGTTGGAAGATGCTTTGTGAAGGACAGCATGTGCTGACAACATCCCATGGAGCAGGGCATATGGTATAGAAGGTGGAACACTAGAGAGGCAGAACCACAGCACATGGAAGCCTCTGGTGAAATGAGGTCCCAAAGAGCTTTAACTGATGTAGTTGAATATTGTCCTGTGGGGCTCTCCTCAATTATTCCAAGACAAGTGGTGCTGAACCACTCCCTGCATCACTCTCAGTCCTTGGAAAACCAAAGTGCTGCTGCTATCAGAAAGGTAACAGGAATTGAGAAAACGTGATCATTCTTTGTATCACTGTGGTTTCACCCTGTACTTTGTGGGCTTGCACTGGTCACCATCAGGACATTGGCTGGTGTTTTCCTCCCTTACCTGCTGTGAGAGGCTAGCAGATCTTGCTCTGTTTTACCTTTGACTGAGAAGTGCCTTGTGCAACCTCAGAAACACAAAAATTAGAAAAGGGTGCCCTGGAGCTCCTCTGGGCTGTCCCTGTGCCTGAGGTTGAACCTCCTGGATCAATTAGTGTGATTTCTGGAGATAAATTTCCCCCAAAGCACCTTTAAATACTACAGACTTCAAGCTGAAACTTAGTCATGGCCATGTCTTGGTTTTCTTCTGATTCTTTCCACCTAATTCTTCTCATAAATTAATTATCTAGCACCCACCACCTACTACCAGTTAATTATGGATTCTCAGCCCTCCTTGTTCTCCAAATACATCCAGTTTATCCATGGCCTTGCAGTTCCAGAGCTCAGTTGGAAACATGAAATCTGGAAATGTGCATGAGGCATTGTGGAGGAGGAGAAGATGTGCCCTTGCATGACAGCAGTGACACAGTAGATGTCATTTCTAGAAATACTGGGAGATAAAAGAGCTGCAGCTAAGAGGCATGTGGAGGTTCCACATAAACATACAAAAACATTTTTCACTGTGAGGGTGACAAAGCCCTGGAACAGGCTGTCGATAGAGGTTATGGAATCTCCCACTCTGGAGACATCAAAACCCACCTAGATGCAGCCCTATGTGACCTGCTATAGGTGACTGTGCTCTGGCTGGGGGGTTGGAGTAGATGATATCTCGATGTCCCTTCCAGCCCCTAACACTCTGTGATTCTGTGAAAGCTCTTGTGTTTGTGCAGCACCTTTACCCTTACTAGCAAGATGTGAGAAGCTGGGGATGGGGCTAAAGGTATTGGATAAATCCAAGACTAAGTAGTCTTCAAATTAATTAGCCAGTAGGGAGTAAATTTAGCCTCTCCCTAATGCAATAGTGATTTTTGAGTCTCCACTTCCACAGACTGGTTTTGGCTGCTGGCTGCTGGCTGCTGGCACTGAACTGCAAAATTCATGGGAAGGCTGGGGAGCTCACACAAACCAGAGAAGTTTATCCAGCCTGGGGAAGGTGTTTTGTAAGGGTCGGATTGTAGGAGAAAAAGCTACTTTTGGGAAGAAACTTGAGTGAAGCAGAGAGATTCTCCTCTGCTGAATAAGGAGGTATCTTTTTTTAACTTGCTAGATCACTAGTGGGATGTTTTGGTGAGGATTTATGACCTGGTGACTCACAGAAACGTGAGTGATTGAAGGTTTCCTTGGTCAGGCTGGCAGGCAGGGACATCATGAGTTCTTGCAGCTGGAATCTGGAGATGAGGGGGAATAATGACCCAGGAAATTATGAGAACAGGCTTCCTCGCAACATTAAAACACCTGACTATGGATGGTGTTGGTGGAGGACTATATTTCCTCCTTCATGTTCCAAAAGGCATTGAGCCACCCCTGACCCCAAATGTGTGCCTGCACAACTGGAAAATGGTGGTTACACCTGAAAACACCTTCATTCAGCCCTAACCCTCCAGCATGGTTTTGTTCCTCTGTTGTGAAACTTAAAGCAGTGGAATGGGAAGGTAAAATGTGTGGGGCTCAGCCTGGATGGAGGGTGGCAGTGTGAAGGGGGATTGACAATAAGGGTGTGTGTGCGTGTTTATGGCCTGTGTGTGTGTGTGTGTGCTGTTTGTGTAATGGAGGGGTGTGATGGGGGTTGTGTACTCTTGAGGGTTACTGGGATTGTATCAGAGCTGTGTGTATGGGTGTACTGTAGGGTGTATCAGGGTGTGCTGTAGGCTCTGTAGGGAGTGTAGAGGAGGGTGTATGGGTCGTGTATGGGTGTACTGAGGGTGTACTGGTGTGTGTGTGGGTATACCGGGGGCGTACTGAGGGTGGATGTGGGTGTATGGATGTACTGAGGATATACTGAGGGAGTGAGGCAGTATGCTGGGGGTGCACCAGGGTGTGTGTGTGTGGATATACCAAGTGGTGTGGGGATATACTGGTATGTGTGTACCGGTGAGTGTATGTAGGTGCACCGAGGGGATTGTGTGGGTTTCTATGTGTTCTATGTAACCTGTTCTAGGTTTTATGATCATGCTTGAGCAGGAAGGTTGGATTCAATGACTCCGGAGGTCCCTTTCAACTTCTAATAATCTGTGTGTATATCTGTATGTATCAAGGGGTGGGTGTGTGTGGGTGTACCGGGGGTGTGTGCGGACGAAGCGGGTCCTCCCCCGCTGTCCGTCCCCGCCCGCTCGCCGGCAGCACGGAGCTGTCCATGATCTCATCGGGAGCCCGGTCCCCGCCTCCGCGTCCTCGCCGCTCCGCACCGGCTCTATCCCGCACACTCTCCCCACCCC
>VZRI01006884.1:47376-62321 GCA_013397515.1 Upupa epops
GTGGGTGTCAGGAGGATGGAGCCAGGCTCTTCTCAAGGTCATCTGGTGATAGGATAAAGGGCAATGGGTGCAAGCTGGAACAGAGGAGGTTCCATATAAATACCAGAAGGAACTTCTTCCCAGTGAGGGTAACAGAGCATTGAAACAGGCTGCCCAGGGGGGTTGTGGAGTCTCCTTCTCTGGAGATGTTCAAGACCTGCCTCTATATGTTCCTGACATGCTGGAGCGGCAGCATGGAGGGGATTAGTTTGTGCTTTTCAACCTGTCTGGTATTTACGTTTTTTGTTGGTCTGGGGATGTTTGGACTTGGTGATCTGGGACATCCTTTCCAACCATGATTATTCTGTGATTGTTGTCCCCTACTAACAGTTGGTAGCATTTGAGGATATTTGAAGCTTCTCCTCCAGTGGTGTTTGAGATCAATGCCCCTCTCAGCCTACCCTGCCATAGCTTTGTTTTGGACACTGTGTTGTTTGCCTTCAGCTCTTTGCTGGCATGGACTTACAAAACTCAGATTGGTTTTTATTCCTCATTTTCCTAGTCTTTTTTGAACTTTAATTTGGTTCAACTTTGTATTTAAGTTTTCCTTCTGTTGCTATGAAGTAATTTGTTAAAATCAGAATTGCTTGACAATCAACATTGAAGAGCACTTGCTGGGGTGGCACAGCGCTGAGTAAAGAGAACACCTATCAAAAGGAATGTTTCTACCTGGTGAACCCCGCGTTCCATGTCAAAGGGAAAGGGGTGCTACAAAATATCATCTTCTCGCTGATTTGGAATTAATCCTGTTGCATAATAGATGTAAGCTAATGTAGGGAAAAGTAATTGCAGTTAGTGCATAAAGGGCAGTGTGTATCTGGATTACATAAAAATTACTATGCTAAGGTGTTATTTAGGTTGTAAAAATCAAGCTCTGAGTAGTTACAAACTAAGAGAATTAGCAACCTTAACAATCTTAATTCAGTCCCTCTCTGTGTTTTTCCTTTACACTGAATTTGATGTTGGAAGAAAGAATGCTGAAGAAATCGTATAATTAGAAACTGAATCACAATCTATGATAATACAGCGTAGGAGAGCAAACATGCTTCTGCCACACTGCCAAGTCTTTTATCTTAGGGAAATGGTAATTTTGGAAAATTTGTTTCCCAAACAAATGTGAAGGGAATATGCAAGCAGAGGTTAAAGATGTAGCTCCAGGTCTTTACCCCAGCAAAGTTCTCCTCTCACCTGGGGGCTGGGCCTGGGCATATGGCTGGACTGTGTGAAAATTAACTAATCCCTGGAGGAGGAGAGTGTACATATAATGGAGGTGAAGTGTTTCAAAGTTCTTGTTTCCTGTGGCATTCAGCAAGGGGATCGTTAAGATCATGGTAGGAAGAGGTATGTTTCAATGGTTTGCACACAAAACATGTACTAGGGAGGGAGGATGGATGGGTGGATGGATGGAGAGGAGAACTTTCTATAGTCACAGAATCACTTTGGTCAGAAGACACTTTTTTAAGATCAAGTCCAGCCATTAACTCAGCACTGCCAGGTCATCCTAAATCATGTCCCTCAGCACCACAGCTATATGTCTTTTAAATTCCTCTGGGGTTGATGGCTCCACCAACTCACTGGGAAATCTGTTCCAATGTTTGATAACACTTGCAGTGAAGAAATTACTCCCAAGTTCAAATAAATCTTTCTAATATCCAAATGCAACCTCAGCTAGGTTAATTCCCTGCTTGAGAGTTGTGCTTGATAATTGAGTTTTGGTCACCAGAAAAAGCAATAGAGATACTGGAACTTTAAAAAAAATATAGCAAAAATTCTCCATTAAAACAAAATTCCAGTCAACCCTTGATATTTAGTCCTCTTTCCAGGACATACGGTAACTGAATGAACCTCGTGAGACTGCGTGACTGTGGATTGGCTGCATTTAGTCAAAGAAGCTCTGAAGTCTTGGAATCAGCAGATCCTTTTGACTGCATATAAGAGTCTCAAATAAGGGAACTACAGCAAATTGTCCTGATTCATGCAGAAAATGTGTGTGAAGATTTACCACATTAGTTTGAGCTGCATATTTAGTCTGCTGTAGAGGGGAAGAATTAATGTTAAATCCATTCATAATTCAGCTGTGTCTGCTCTTGGTGTGTAGAGAACAGTGTGGAAAAGCAGAATGTTAAGGAAAAGGAGTAGGTAGAGCTGGTCGAGGAGCATTATCTGCCAGTGGGCATTAAATGTGTGACTGAGTGAATTTATTAAACCCTGGTGAGTGTGGTCTGTCTAATATTAGAGTATCTACACCAGGTGGAAAGAGAAATAGACAACGTATTGTTCCAATATTACAGAATCACAGAATCATGACTTACTCCTGAGTGTATAAAACCAGACATTGATGATTTCATACATATCAAAGCAACCCAGCAAACCAACAGGGCTGCTACTAAAATGCAGATGGAGAAGGGTGTTTTTGGGGAGAAATGTTCCTGCATGGTCATGGGATGGTGGAATCATGGACATCTGACTGTGGACACACCTCTGCTCCATCAGAAATCAATGTATTGATTGAATACCTAGAACAAAGATTGTTTATTTGCATGCAAGTTTGTCTTTACAGTCAGCTTGGCTCTTTAGAGATGTGGGAAGAAGCTAGTGACTGTGTAGCAGGATAACTGATGTCTAAAGCCCCACAGAAGAGTTCCTTAATCTCATCACTCTTTTATGACCTTTCAATTGCATCTTCTCAGTATTTTATGACCTTTGAGTTAGCCCAAGCTACCCCTCCCAGCCCTCTGGTGATAGCCATGGAGCAGCCTCCTGTGTTCCTCCAGCCCAGGAGTGCTGAGGGCCCAGCTGGTACTGATTGAGCAGCCCAACAGTCAGTAGGGCCTGTGAATCAGAGTTCCAGAAGTAATTGCTTTAGTGCACCTGCTGCTGCTTTCACTTGTGTAGGTGATGAAGAGCTGCTCCAGTCATCACTGAGGTACCAGTTTGTTTTATTTTTAATTTAAATGTTTAAGGAAGAGTGGTTGAACTTGGTGCTGGTTTCTGTGTTAATGGCTCCACTGCTTTGCAGGCAGTCTGTTCCAGGGCTTTCCAACCTTTTGGGGAAATAAGTAGTTGTTTTGATTGGGTTTTTTTTCAGAGAAAATATTCTTCTCTTATGAGATTTCTATGGGAGCATCACATTTTTAGCTGTTGATGTTACGTTTGTGTTCAGGAAGTTACTGAGGATGCCTGGGGGACTGGTTGGGTGTCGTGGAACCTTCTGGGCTTGGGTGGGCAGCTGCCATTTTGTGGAGGAGAAGGTTTCTGTGTTCCAGGTCCCTGTTTTTTGCCTCTCTTATCCTGTTCCACAAGGCGTTACCTTTTTATGGTTCTTTATCTTTTCCAATGAATCCTTTTGCTTCAGCAAAGCTTTGGATTTTGTAAGGTACATCATATTTTTTGTGGGGTTGAGGCCCTGTCAGCCCATCCTGCCATTTTCCACCAGTTTGCCCCATGTCCAAGATCTGCTTCTTAACTTGGGGCTTAAATGCTGAAGGAATGGTGCTTTACACCAGTCAGCAAGTAAGAATCCCCAAGCAAACCAAACCTCAAATCAAATGCAAATCTTAAGTTGGACTCCTTGAGCTTTTTACTATTAAGTACTGGCCACTTCACATGTGCTGTAGAAATCTGTTGATCTTAATTTACGTTGTGTTTTTTGCCTTACAGGGTTAGGCCTTTACAAAGGAATAGTGAATTCTGCTGTAGAACACCATAATGGTCCTGGTGGGAGTGCTGTGTCTGTATTTAAGCCTTATTATGGACTACTGTGAGGTTTTCTTGTACTTAAGTATTAGCAGGAAGAGTTTATTATGAGGTCTTCTTGTATTTAAGCTTTGTTGTAGAATGGATTGGATTAGAAAGGACCTCTTAAGGTCACCTAGTCCAGCTCCCTACAACAAGCAGAGCCATCTCTAACTAGAAGAGATTGCCCAGACCACTATCCAGCCGGTCCTTGAATGGCTCCAGGGATGGGGCCTCCACCACTTCTCTGGGCAACCTGTTTCAGGGATCTCTCACCCTCAGATTAAAAAACTTTTTCCTGATGCCCAGCCTAAATCTGCCCTTTTCTAGCTTCAAACCATGACCCCTCACTCTATCACTCCCTGCCCTTGTGAACAGTCTTCCCCAGCCTTCTGACAGCCCCTTTCAGTGATTGGAAGTTCACTATAAAGGTCCCTCTGGAGCCTTCTCCAGGCTGAACAGCACCAGCTCTCTTAGCCTTTTTTCATAAGAGAGGTGCTCCAGTCCTTGTACAGGATTTTAGGTTTTGCATCGTGGTGTTTTGCTGGGTGGTGTTTCCTCAAACACCTTAATGAAGGGGCTCTCCAGAGTTGTGTGTGTCCCTATAGGGCAGGTGGGTGGCAGAGCCTCAGAGTACCCTGAGGGCTGTGTGGAGGTGCCGTGAGAAGCATGTGGTGTTGTACCAACAAAGAAGAAATTCTGGCATCTGAGCTTATCCTCAGGCATCAGTATCAAGCTACAACTGCTGAGAACATGCCCCTGGAGCAGTAAATATGTCCTGTTGGTGGTTGGAGAGCTTAGCTGGGACTCTTCTTGTCTCTTCCTGCTGACGTGTGATTGTGTGGAGAGATACATGTTTACAAACAGTATCTGGTAAATGTAATTGAGAAGTCTCCTAGTTAACCATTGATAAAGAAGTGACTAACGGAGTGAGGGTAATATTTGACTAAATACAGTATATTCTGTTCTTGATGGTTGTCCTTTTCATCTTTTATCCTTCTTTTAGTGCCTGGTTGTCCCTACCGGCATGATGAGTAAGCTGGGAACTTTGAAACAACCATCGTATCTAGCAGAATGCAGACTTCAAGATGTAACTCTGTTCTGTACTCTTTATTTATTTACATAAATATTTTTGTTTTATTGGGGGGGGGGCGGACACATGAGCTAGAAATTGTGGTTTATTACCCTGTGGAGGTTTATGAAATTAGGTGGGGGAATGGGCTGCGTTGAGGATCTCTTAATGATATGCAGAGATTTTTAGAGCAATGCAAGTGGGTGGCTGGCTGAAACAACCTGATAAAATTTCTGTTGGAAAGTTTTAGAGTTGGAGGCTGGGTCTTACTTACCTCAAGCATCTGGGGTAATACTGTAAAAGAAATGGGTTAAAAGGGTGCTGCTGCAGATTTTTCAGAGCAGAGAATGCAGAGGTATTCTTTTCTTTGAGTTTAGCAAAAAGGATTTCTTTTCTACCCATAGGTCTAGTAATTACATGAATGCTGAGTGCTTGATGCCCTGATGTTCTTGTCATAATTGGCTGAACATGTGAACTAGGCAAACAGTTGCAAAACCCATGATGGGCAGATGGCAGCAGTAGTGTGGCAGCTTTGCTCATCAAATTATGGCAGTAATGTCAGTCTTGCTTCACTCTTCCCTGGCCTCAGAACACAAAATTACAACCCTGAGAGCCCAACTATTTGCAGGAATAACTTGGGGGCATACTGTTTAAATAAAATGTGTTCTGTAGGTTGTCTAATAGTATCCTAGAATAATATTTATGTCTGTTTTCCCTCATTCTGTGCCATAACTGCTGGTATCAATTATATGTAACTGCTCTACATTTTTAGAATTAATCAAGTTAAAGCTCTGGTCAAATTGTACGTCACATCTGAGCTTCCCAATGTGAAGAGAAGTGGATTGTATTGAGCTGTGGGGCTGTGCAGTACTTACAGCACAGCTATTTTCTCTGCTTGTACAGATTGGGGTGGGCTTTGTCATGTGTTAGCAGCCTAGTCTTGAATTAGATTTATCTGCAGAACTTGATTGCTCCTATAGGGTATTAGGAGTACAGTAATGAGGCAGTTACTTGAGACTTCCTATTAAAGGAATCTTTGTTTATGCAACAAGGATTCATTCACTGATTCCCTCCCCACCCTGCAAAACATTTTGGAAGAATGTTTGCCTTGTTAACTCTTTGTATTCAGTTCTACTGGTGTTTGTAAAATATAAGTTCTGGGAGATAAAGTTGCTGACCCTTTTCAGGGTTTCTTGTTCAGCACGGGTTTGAGCATGGATAAGTAAGGTGACTTTCCAGAAGTTACTTGCTGGTTTTGGCATAAAAGTTGTGCTTGCTGAAAACTGGGGACAGGCTTTATGATGCACATCACTTTAAGCTGAGATTTATTTGTTAAGATTAAGGTCTGAGCTATTAATAGCAAAACTGTTTTCCTTCGTGGCTTTTAATATTGGTGCTTCCTCAGACATCTACTTCTGTTCTGCTGGAATTCTTGCATCAGGTATGTGACCTAAAGTCCAAACAGTCCTGTGAGAGGCCTTGACACAATTTGTATGTCCTGTTAGAGAACTTTGATTTCAGTGAATGTTTCCAAACATCTGAAGGATGGGAATGTGTTTCAGGCTTTTGAACTGGCTGGATTGAAGCTAGTGAACAGTGCTGTGAATATTCTCATTGTTTATGTTGGGTCTAATGGTGAGGTTCTGCTTTATGAGCTTTCCTCTGAAAGAACTGAGGGAGTCTAGCAGTCATTCATCTTCTGCAGTCTTTCTAAATATTGCAATCTGGGATTATTCCCCTATATCTGTATATTCAGACAAGAGCAAGTTGAGGGAAACATTGATTTTACAACTCCTCTGTACCACTATAAATGTAGCACAGCCCAAAATTTCCGGTTTAGAACCAAACACAACCATCCCCTCCCCACAAACACTGTCTCCTTCCAAGAGGAGAAAACAAACTTTGCCATTATTTCTGAACGAGGGCGATTTGGATCTGATCTGTTCTAGTAACTGGCAGTCGGGTGATTTGAACAGGACTCTTCTGAAGGATCTGTTGTACCCTATTTTAGCATGCTGCAGGTACATGAGACATTTCTGTTTATTATTTTCTCTTTCTAAAAAATCTAGCCTTCCCCTCTCTTCCTGGTGTGGACCAAATGCCAATACTTGGTTCATCTGTGACCCTCAGCTGCTGCTGCTCTCAGGAATGCATGTTCCGTTCCAGCAACAGTGGAGGACTGCGTTCCCTCTCATGTGCTGTGTGTGTATGTATGGATGGTGAGGGAGCTGGCAGGGAAGGGGACAGGACTTTGTCATGTGTAGAAATCTCCTGTGACTGCGCAGGAGCTTGCTGGGAACTTGAACTTGCTCAGGCTGGATGCTAATATCTTGGCCTTGGTTCAAGATGATATTTTAGCTCTTGCTGTTAGTGGCAGCTGGTTGCTGCACGGAAGCCAAAGCCTGCTGGTTCTCCCAGGATAGCAGACGGGGGTGTCACATGCTGCATAAATGTCTCTTGTGGAACTGTAAACTCTTGAGAATTTTTAGATCCAGACCACGTCACTAATAATTTAATCTTGAGTTTTCTACAAATAGCTACTGCCCTTGAACAAGACAGTTTTCTGAGAATGATTTCTGCAGCAGACCAATTTGTATTGGGAACACTCTACCTTGAATTGTTGCTGGGTTCTCTGCTGTAATACATGTTTTCTGCTGGCTGGTGTTTGGTGAGGAGGATGCTTCAGGCATATGGGCAGTGTTGGAGCATACCTGAAAGCCATATAAGCTTAGGAACGTCTTTAGAGCTTGAGCTCGCGTTCCTGGTATTTGAGCACTGGTGTTACAGGAATACTGAGCTGTTGTGTACTAAAGAGGAAAATTATCTTCAGCAATCATTGGCTTTAAATTAATAATCAAAATGGTTCACTTGGTGAAACCAACAGAACAACCAACTCAATTTCCAGTAATTAATTTCTGGAAGTTATGCATCTCTCGATGTAATTTGAGACAGTTATTCATTTAAAAAAAAGAGACAAGAACAACAGAAGATCTTAAGTTTCTGCAGCACTAAAATGCAAAATGAGGACTTTATGGTGCCTATAAAAAAAAAGTTGGGTAAGTCATGCAAGTAACAAGTAAGAAGCATTGGGTTTAAATCCTCAGAAGTTAAATGGCCTCTGCAAGTTTCCTGTTGGCTCCAAGTTCTGCTTCAGTTGGTTCAGCTCAAAGAAGGGGATCTGTATTTAGTAAAGCCAGTGTGTGTGACATTGATATATAAAAACATTTTGTCTGTCAAAATTTTGGATGTGTTGATAAGATTTGCTAGGTTAACAGGCAGGCACTGTAGAAAACAAATTGATACTCTGGTTTTCTAACGTTGAATTGCTTCCTTGGGATGAGTTGATGAGTGATAATCATGATCGTCTCTTAACACCCAGATAAATACTGCTCCTGACAGGTAATTTATTAGCTCCTGGTCTGGGCACTTATGACCAAACTAGGCTTCAGCACTTCCCTTAAGATTAAAGGCTGAACTTTTCAAGCTGTTTGACCTTGGCCTTAGCGTCTTCCGCAGGAGTCTGGAAGAGAACAGCACTTGGAGGGCTGGGAGACCTTTGTGGGGTGGGGGGGGATGGAGACGTTCTATCTAGGGCAGCAAAGGTTCATTGCTGGCTGGGGTTTGACTCTACAAGTTTTTGGTCGTCTTTTCCGGTGACAGAGAGCTGTACCAATGTGTACAAAAGCTCAAGTCCCCATCAAGGTTTTCTGTCACCGACAGCTCATGATGAAACTGGGGTCTCTCCTGTAATGATATTTTAAGCAGCGCCAGACTGCCTGGAAGGCTGCTTATAATACAGTGTAGAGATGACGCACGGACCTTGGTGTCTAGAAGTGTGGTGGTGGGGGGTGGTGGAAAGCTCTGGTTGTCTGTAACATGACCTGATGCAGCCTTTCCTGCATCTAAACAGTTTGGTATCCTTTGCACCTGTCAGTCTGCTGGTTACTGGGCTGTTTCAGAGATTGCAGTGGAATAGAGACCTTTACCTGGGGGTAGCTGCTGCATCTAGGAAAGGTGATCGGCTTAAAAATTATTTCTAGCTCCTGTTGGATCAGTCTGAGGCATTTGAAAGTTAAGGAGATGGCCAACTTCTACCCCTTCTGTTGTCCCATTGAACGTGTATGGGAGCTTTGAGGCTGGCTGCTGTGTCACCAACATGCACCATTAACCCAGCATACACATCTTTTCTCTGTAACAGGAGAGGTCTGTGCATCTGTCATTATTCTTCTCTTTCTTCCTTTCATCAAGGTTTTGCAAAATTGCTGTAGAGATTCATTTCAGTCCCAGAAAACTGCTGAGCAACATCATAATGGGGTTTGGGTGGGTTTTTTTGAAGAATAATATAATAATAGAAAGTCCAGATGACTCTGCTAAATGTGATCTATCAGTCTGACCTACTGGAAATGTCATGTACTGCAGAAATAAGCTCCATGTCAATTCTTCAGCTTCCTATGGTACTTATTGCCACGACAAGCAAACCCTTGTACATAAAACAATTATCTGTCCAGTCCTGCCACTGTTAAAAAAGGGATTTAGCAAGATGATCACCTACAGCAATAAAATCCCCTATTAATCTGTGGTGCTCCTGCAAAAGTCACAGAATCAGCATAAGGGCAGCAAATTTCAGGGCTGCGTAAAGAAAATGCTATTAATCCTCTTTACTTAAGTTGCTCTTGTAGAGCGTGCTGCCAATGGGATAAATGCTGTGAGGTCCTGTTTGCAGAGCACATCTTGATATAAATGTAAGAAAATGAAGGGATAATAGCGTTTCAATCCTTAGTTTGAGTTTTCATTCAGTTACCTTTCAAAATGAGTTTCTAATGCTTGTATGTGTAACCTGAAGGATTAATTTGTAAGTGCATGGCATGACTCATGGCTACAGGAAATGCATTGTCTTTATGAAAACAACTTCCAAGAGAAATGTCTTTTCTGTCTGGACACTTAAAACAGTGGTTTAGCTGTAGAACATAGAATATTGTCAAAAAAGGCCATATCAAGGCTTATTCAAGAAAGGGAAGGTTTGCTTGATGTCTGTTTTGGCAAGATATGTTTTTAAACATCTAATAGCAGCAGTGTATGTGCTAAAGACTTGGAGAAATAGCAACAAACTCTAGACTGTTTTTTCTAATGAGGTGGCTGGAGTAGCCACAATAATACACTTATTGGGAGGAAAAATTGGCTTATCATCTTGAGTTTCACAGTATTTCTCAATGTTAATGGGTGATTTGTTTTGAATCTTTGTCTTAAATTTTTAGTATCTGCAGTTGTCATTAATCATGTCCTAAATGTGATTTCCAAGATAGATGTGTTTTCAGGAGTGAACTTTGATACAGGAATGACAGATTAAATCATCTTGTTTAGAGAGAACATGAATAGGTATTTTTGGTCCCTATTTGTAGGAAGATAGAATCATGTATGGCAGAGCACTTTCCATGGTAACACAGCCTGTGACAGCTGAGCCATGGACTCTTTTTATACTTGAGATGCAGCAGAAATCATAGAATAACTATCAAATGTCATGTTTCTATCATTTTAATTGTGTTGATGACTACATATCTCACTCAAAGCCCCTTTAATGTATAATTAAAATAATAAATGAAATGCAATTAAAGCATGACATTTAGAAGGACATGAATATTCATAGAGAAATAAGTTTTCATTTGCAGAAATCCTTCTCAGATGTAGGTACTGAGTGTTTTGCACAGGGTGTTCTGTGTCAGTACTCTTTACCTCCTGTGGTTGGAAAACGTGTTCAAACTGAATTGGGGGTATGATATAGCCCTTGATTGCAATTAAATGTCTCCAGTGAGGATTGTAATCTGCCAAGTGAAAGCAGCCTTGCACCTGGATGTATATTACTTATGTTAAACCACTCATTAGGCTGAAGGATTTTTCCCCCTTTGCTCTGAAGCTGTAAAACTGATGTGAAAATTTTACACTGGTCACCAGATAAAGGAATTGGGAAAGATGGGAAATTCTTCCTTTTCTGAGCCTAAGTTAAAAGATGCTAATTTTGCCTTTTTCTAGGCAGGTTGAATGTGTTGAGCGTTTTATTTGTCTATTTTGCCCACCACAGAGGACACAAATTTGTAAAGGCCTGACCAGCCCTTGTCACTTAAATGGACTTCTTAAAGTATTTTTTTTGATTTTTTTTTTTTAAGATTAGGTGTCATCAGTCATGTTTCCCTGCCTGATAAACTCCTGTCTCACTCCTTGAAGAAGTACTCAATATTCCTGTTTGACCTGACAACTGATCTGCTCAGCTGGCATCAAGCTGCTGCTCTCAAGGGAACAGTGACTGAGGTGTCAAAACCAGCTCAGAAATGTGGTGGAGAGCAGCAGGTAGCATAATCTGGGGCCCTCAGTGCAAGCTCCAGAGCTGCTTTGTTTTGTTTAAATTTGTTAAAATGCAGCAATAAGAGACCAACTGGTGTTACTCTGAACACACGAAAAATATTATTTAAGAATAATTTAAAAAAGCAAATGCTTGGTGTTGCTGCCAGACCCCGCTATTTGCCTTTGTTGCCAGACCAAAACTGCTGTAAACTAGTTACTGGTGTAAATGATTTGACGAAAGAAATACTTCACTTCTGATTCCAAATTTACATTACTGGGTTTACTCATGGGGAGTTTGGACACCAGCAGACGTGGGAAATGATTGTGTTTACTCAGATGTATGAAAGTCAGAAGAAAAGTTTTAGAACTCAAGTAGCCAAATATTTGAACAGCATACATGTTTCAGAAGTGCTGTGTGTGAACATGTTTGTGAGTTACACATCATCATCTGTGCTTTCCCCAGCATTTTAGCTGTCCTTGTGAAAGAAGGGCTGGAGTGGAACAGCTCTGTTCTATGAGGAACCCTCCAGGTACATGTGTAAGGTTACCTTGTTCACATAGTTAGGCAATTTCTGAAGAGAATTCGACAGGAAAAACCTGCTGTGTTCAGCCACTGATGTGCAGAACTATTACATCAGGCCCTAAGTGCTTTCTGATGTGATTTGGTGTGTATTGCCTAGTTGTTTCTTGTATACTGGAAATTCCTATGAGAAGAGAAGACTTCATTTATTGTAATTTTGCCAGGTCCAGCGAAGGTTGAGTCTATGAAACCATTATAAGACAACAGCTCTGATAATGAAATCTTGAAATTAGTGGCATGTTCTCCTTTGTTGCTTTTTTTTTGTTGATCTTACAAGAGGTTGAGTTTACAGCTGTTGATGACCAGACCTTGATTCTCTCTGCAAAAACCTGTTGGGTAATCTGCTGTTTTCTCCTACTGATAAAAATTGATATAGCTGAGGTAAAACAGAGCTTTAGCTTTCAAATGTCTGTGTGGCAACTGTGCTGTTTCCCCAACCCATACCAATTTGCATCCATCTGACCACTGCAGGTTGCCCTGGTGTTATCAGCCATTTGCAGGCACAGGGGTGTTGCAAGTGTGGTTGACTTTCATGCGTCACTCCTGGGGTGGAAGTGCAAGATTGAAAAAAATCGAGCTTTTTATCCTGGCATAGTATGCATTAGTGCCTAAAACCATTGGGATACAGGAGTGGGTTTGAATTAGCAATTTCTGGTATTGAATTAAATATGTGGTTTCTGAAAGGCCAGTAGCACTGTTTCATATTGGTTGTCATTGCTTATTCAGTGATTTTTATTTTTTTTTCATAGTTGCTAGTCATAACCAAGCAATTTTAGCCTAGAGAAGAGAGAGAGTGGGGACCGTATTGGTTTCTACAACTACATGAAAGGAGGTTGTAGACAGGTGGAGGGTTGGTCTGTTCTCCCTAATGGCCAGTGACAGGACGAGGGAACTGACCTTAAGCTTTGCCAGAGGAGGTTCAAATTGGATGTTAGGAGCAAATTATTTCCTGAAAGGGCTGTCAGGTATTACAACGGCCTGCCCAGGGAGGAGGTTGAGTTCTCCATCCCTAGATGTGTTAAAGAAAAGGGTAGATGCTGTGTTGAGGGACAGAGTTTAGTGGTGCAAATAGGGCTGGGAAGAGGTTGGACATGATGATCTTGAAGGTCTCTTCCAGCCAAAACTGTTCTATGATTCTAAACAACAAAGTTATTATGAAAATTGAACATTCAAATGCTCTTAAAAGAAAACTAGAAGCTGATTGAGAACTTGGGTAGTAAGTCCCAAATGACTGTGAACGATTGATCTCTTTCCCCAGCAGAGTCAAAACCAAAAATCTTGGCTAAATGGGCCATAAAAACAAACCTGTGTCAGTTATGTGTCCTTGTGTTTTGAGTGACTGAGGCTGGCTGTTCTATTTACCACATGTTAGGGCAGTGTTAGTGGTGCTTATATAAACATTTCCAGTGGGTAAACTTGATTATCACTGGAAGTATTTTCAGTTAAATATTGTTTTCCTGGAAGTGCCTGCCTGGCTGTTCTTTTCTAGGCTGGCTCTTAATTGCCTTTTTGGATAAATCAAGTTTTTGAAAATGCACTTGAAGTGTAGGCCATGCCTCCACAGTGCTTCCAGTCAGAGTGTGAGCATAGAATCTGATCAAAGCATATTTGTCTGGAAATATTTGATATTGTGAAAGATTAAATATAAAACTTCTGAAAGGGATTTATTGACTAGTAAAAATTGCTGAGAGCAGAGTGCATCTGTAACTCTTGACCTCAGTCTGATGGGAATCTATGGGAACAACAATCTCCAGACCCGTTTACTGTGGGAAATGGTTTATGTAGTTTTCTCTTCGTTTGACACCTAAGAATTCATTTCAGACAGTGTTTTTCCTCTCTGGATTCTCTTAAGATGGTCTTGAAGGTCTTTTCCAACCTCAGTGATTCTGTGATGCTCTATGACTTGAGATTAACTCCTGTTGCAACTTTGCCCTGTAGAAATTGTCATTGACCTCCAAAAGGAGACTTCTGTTGGGACAGTCTCTTAAATCATTCATCACCACAAGATAGAAATCCAGGACCTGAAGTGTTTGGAGAACTGTTTGTAGTGCTTTCCACGTGTCTTATGCAAGTCCAAAACCTATGAAAGTCTTCTTTAAAATAAGAAGTAACTGGCAAACTTCTTGTTCAGAAATGAATATTTTCTTTTTGCACAACCATGTGTGTAAAGAGGTTACTTATAACTCTGATGGAAGCTATACTCCTTGAGAGGGATAAGCCACTGCACTTAACTGGCAGCAGCAGCAGCAAAAGCAATAGAAGGTTTTTTGTACTGAGAGGTTGGGGAAGGTACTTTTTTAATGGGAATTGAAAGAGGGGTCAACAAAACATCCAAACTGGATTTCCTTAAGGCAGATTTTTATTTATTCAAAAAATTGATTAGGAAAGTTCCTTGGGAGGCAGCCCTTTATAAAAAGGGGGACCAGGAGAGCTGGATATACTTTGGAAATGTATTCTTGAAAGCACAAAACCATGCCATCCCTCTGTGTTGTAAGATGACCTGTAGGGGAAAAAGATCAGCCTGGATGAGTAAGGAAATTTTGAAAGAACTAAGCGAGGAAAAAGAGGATGTATCACCTTTGGAAAAAGGGTCAATCAAGTCATGTACTGAGGAATTGTCAGGTTGTATAGAAGGAAAATTAGGGAGGCAAAATCCCAACTTGAACTCAGGCTGGTCACTACTGTTAAAGATAAGAAGAGCTTTTATAAATACATCCATGAAAAAAGAGGGGTAGTAATAACCTCCACTCCTTACTGGACATGGAGGGAAATTCAGTAACTAGAGGTGAAGATAAGGCAGAGGTACTTAATGCCTCTTTGCCTCTATCTCCAACAGCAGGGTAGACTGTTTTCAGGACAACTGCTCATCTGAACTGGTAGACAGGGACAGGGTACAGTGTAGTTTCCCTGGTATCCAAGAAGTACCAGTTGGAGACCTGCTGATCCATTTATATCCCCATAGGTCCATGGGACTGGATGGGATTCACCTCAGAGTGATGAGAGAGCTGCCAGATGAGCTTGTTAAATTGTTCTCCATAATTTATCAGAAGTCATGGATCACAGGTGAGGTCCTGGATGATTGGAAGTTGGCAAATGTGACCCCCATACACAAGAAAGGTCAGAAGGATGATCCAGGTAACTATAGACCTGTTAGCCTCATCTCAGTTCCAGGCAAAGTTATGG
>VZRI01006884.1:62846-125957 GCA_013397515.1 Upupa epops
TGTTCAGTTCTGGGCCCCTCAGTTTAGGAAGGATGTCAAGGTGCTGGAACGAGTCCAGAGAAGGGCAACTACAATGGTAAAGGGCCTGGAAGGTAAGCCCTATGAGGAGAGGCTGATGGAGCTGGGTTTGTTTAGCCTAGAAAAGAGGAGGCTCAGGGGTGATATCTCTGTTTATAACTACCTAAAAGGTGGTTGTAGTCAGGCGGGGGTTGGTCTTTTCTCCCTGGACACTGGAGACAGGACAAGGGGTCACAGTCTTAAGCTCCATCGGGGGAGGTTTAGACTTGACATTAAGAAAAGATTTTTCACTGAAAGAGTGATCTGGTTTTGGAATGGGCTTCCTATGGAAGTGGTCGAGTCACTGTCCCTGGAGGTATTCAAGGTTAGTCTGGATGAAGTGCTGAGTGGCATGATCTAGATGTTAGATGTTAGGTTTACTTGGTTTATTTGGATTTAGGTTGGACTGGATGATCTTTAAGGTCTTTTCCAACCTTATCGTTACTGTGATACTGTGAAATGGGGAGGCAGTGGAAAAGGAGCAGAGGCAAGACAGTGGGAGGCATCAAACAGATTGGAAATGAAATCAGAACACTTCCAGCATTGTCCAGCAGCCTTTCTCACACATGAAAACACAAGCAACACTTTGTAAAATAATGATGTGGAGGCGATACTTGGCTAATGAACCAATGTGTGAGAATCACTGTGGTCGACTTGATTCACAAAAATTTCCCAGAATTATTTTTCATTGGTTTCTGTGGGTTTGCAAAGTGGGTTTTTTTTGAGCTCTCTGGATGAGCTGCAGAATGAAAATGTCAGAGAAAGGAATCAATTTAATTTACCTGCCAGTCCTTGTCTTGGTGATGGTATCTGAGTAGTAGCAGGACATGGTCTGGTTTGGAAGTGCTGCAAGGTTGTAGCATCTCTACAGGATATCTGATGCTCATGGTGGGTAGCTGAGGAGGAACAGAATTGTGAAGTCCTTAAGTGTTACTTCAGAGTAGAATTAATCAAGATTGGACTTTCTCATTCAGTCTTTAAAATCTGTACTCTCAATGCATGCTGTAGCATCAGTCTTGCAGGTTGAATTGTTTTGGGTTTTTTGGGGGGAGGGGCCCAATTGGGAGGTATCCAATTTAGTGGGAAATACTTATTTGAAGCCCATCATGCTGTTCCTCCCAGTGCCGAGTACAGATAGTTCAGGAGATGGTTGGAACTCTGATGAAGTTATGAATTGCTCTTTATTTCCTTAATGTATTTAGCATGTGTTTTTTTGATCTATTGCTTAATATAGACTTTCTGTCTGGGAATACAAAAGTAAAATAAATCAAATGTGTGAAAAGCTTGGTGATACAGAAAGGATTTTCCCAGGGCTATGCGATGTTGGCTCTGTTTGACTACCAGCCCTTCCTGCCAGATTCCTGTATTGCTGAGCATTGAGTACATCAGTGTCTTCAGCTGCAGCTTTACCTTTGGGTTTGTGCAGATCTTCACCCTTGGAGTTGTACATGGGTGCCTTTAAGAGGCACTGGAGTGAGTTCACCATGTGCTCTAACTGCTTCATTTCAGTCCCTGGAATAATTAGAGCTCAACAGTAAGTGCAGTGGAGAGGGGAAAATCTGAGATTTATTGTGGAGCCTGAGTCTGTTTTCCCAAACCAGGAGCTTTCTTTGCGTGGTATTCAGCAACTTTCTCACAGGAACTGTGCCAGAAGATGGCATTGCTGTACACAGAGCTCTCATCTCCATTGCAACAAGTCATTAAGAGGAATGGAAAAACTGGAGCTCCCAAGTCCATTAGACTGAGTCAGCCTGACAGGAGGCAAATTTACCTTCATATCATGTGTCAAGGATGGTTCCATTAAAAAATATTATGTGCTGAGGAGGCCTTTTTTTTTTTTGTTTAATTGTTGCTGTTTAACAAGAAGCTTCTGTTTAAAAAGTACAGATGAATCCTTAGGCTGGGGGGTGTGTGTGTGTGTTCTCAATACTGAGAATTCCTTTTTAAAATGGAAATAGAAGACAGTCTAACATCCACACCCAGCTCACACCACCTCCGGTTAGCATCCAGCTCTCTGGATCTGCTCATTTTCCTCAAAGCACTTTTCTAGCCATCACTTAGGTGAACTGTTGGAGCCACTTCCTTCAGTTATGTCTTAAACACTATCCAGAGATGCACAGAAACTTAATTAGTAAGACATAATGCTGGGAATAAATACCAGAGAGCTTCCTTTTACCTGTGTTGCAAATGAAGTTAGATTCCCTCACCAGTAAGGACTGGAGGGTGAGGAAAGGGATGGCAAACAGCAGTGAAGATAAATGCTTTTTCCATTACCTGAGGAAAGTAACTCTGGGGGATCTGGCTTGGAGGTAGTGATGGTTAGGCAAGGAATGGTCAGTATTGGATGAGTAGATGTCATTTTGATCTTTCTATGGGTGGAGAATCCCCTGGAATAGCTGCTTATCTACTTATGGATCTCAGCAGCAGATCCTTTTGAGAGGAATCTCTGGGCTTGCTGTTGTCATTACCTTCACGAAATAACTGTCATGAAGAACTTAAAAACCTTTCAAACTCACCACTGAAATACCCAAGGCTCTGCTCTGCACCAATCCAAAGCTGTAATGTAGACATTAGCTAATGTTCATTTGGCAAGTGCGGCTCACTGTCTGTGGCTTGCTCTGCCAGGAAGGTGGAAATGGTCTCTTGTTCAGTGGTTTAAAAGACAGCATACTAAGGGATGTTTTTGGGGCTAGCCTTGGTTAGCTGATTTCTGAAGGATTAGAGCTGGGGAGAAAATATTTTACTGTACTAGTCTGTTGCTGTGCAAAAGGTAACTCTTATGGTGAAACTCTCAAAGAAGGAGAAAGCTGCTCCTCATTCTGATGGTTGGTGACTGATTGCTTGGTCACTGTCTTGTTAGTTTTACTGTAACTTAAAGATTTTAAACTCTCTGGTAGAAAAGATGTTCTAAAGCTCAGTAGCTATGAGTGTTGTCCTTGAAACATGTCTTTGGGTAGTAACCCATTGGTTTAGGTGTTTTGAGGGTTTGGGGTTTGTGCCAAGCTAAGTCACAAGTTACCAGCCTCACAATCCTGGCCTCTGGCTGGAGCACAATGACGCGTTGTGCTCTTCCCCTGGCAAGGTAACTGCAACTGAGGGAGACCAGACTGCTCCAGTGGCAGAACATGATGTGTGGAGGAGCAGCTTTAATTAGTGGAATGACTTGTTCTCCCCTCCCCAAGAGAGAACTTCTGCTTTGACACCCAGCACAGTCTGCTAAGCAGCACCGAACTTTCCCCATCCTTTTCAGAGCTCCTATGTATGTGTCTCTATATATCTGTATTTACTTTTTAAAGAAACCCAGCCTATATGGCTATGCTGGGCCTGCTCCAGCATCTCTCTTGCCCTTTGAGATTTGCTCCTGTTTAATTCCGGAAGAGGCTGTGTTTGTGAGGGGTGCAGCATTATGCTGAACTCTTTATGTACTCAGAGCTGAAAGCATTATTGATTTAATTTGCTATGAATGAAACAGATGTATCTGGAAAATGAGGGGAAAATGAATTAATGTTTCATGCCCTGTGTTTTGCTGCAGCAATTTCCTAGCTTGCTTTATTCCTGGCTTCATTGGGTTGCACATGGTGCTGGGTTTGAGCTGCAGGATCCAAAATGCCCTTTATCTTCTATGGCAGTAGTGTGGAGTCTTTAGATTTTCATGCACATCAAAGCTGATTCTCTCTTGCTTCTTGATGTATAGCTTCATTTTTTCTTACTAAAATTATCAAACCTTATGTGGCTGAAACAGTTTGGGCTTCAAGATCCATGTGGCTGATCTACAAGAACTTTTTTATGCTTAATACAGAGGGTTTTTTCCTTGGAGAACCGCACAGATAAGGAAAATTCCTAATATGCTTTGCTGTTTGGTCGTGTTAGCTCACTAAGGAGGCCCTAAAATTGTAAGAGCACCAAACTTTGTCTGTTCTGTGCTGAAGTGCTGATACATTAGAAGAAGAGTGAGTAGTGTCATGTGTGAACTGCATGCTAAATTATGGTATTTTGTGAAAACCTGTTAGAAAATGAATCGTAGTGTTGCTGATGCCCAATATTTCCTTGTTTGTCACCTCGCTAGCTTGCTCTGCCCTCCACTGCAGCAATGTTCTGCCCATTTATTTCGTGCTTGAAAAGGGAGGCTTGCACCTGTGCTTCTAATACAAATTACCACAAAGAAGAACACCTGCTGACTGCTTTGTTTGTGGTTACAAGAATGTAGCCCCTGGTAAAACCGGCCATTTAGTGAAATGAGACCTGGTTAGGTCCTGAACTCAAGTTGACCTAAATCCTTGTGATCAAATCAGCTTCCATGTTCCTGTATTAAACTTATTCCTTTAAAGCTCTTAACATTCACTGGTAGAAAAAAACCCACAAAGTAACAGGCAGCAAGGCATAGGGGGGAAAAATAAAACGCTGCTTTGAGGAGACCCGAAGTATCAGAAAGGTCACTTGAGATAAATAAATTTGAGTTCCCTTTCCATCTTGTTACCTTTAGAGGAGCCAAACAGTACCCCAGCCATGTACCCTGTGTTCCTCACAGGCAGAGCAGTTGAAAACTCTCTAGACCACTTGGATTATTGCTTGGAGCGTCAGAACAGGAGCTAGGTATTGGGCTGTGTTTCACCGCTGATGCTGGTGGTGACACGGTGCTTGCTTTCTAGCCCTATCCCACGTAGAGCCTTCCCTCCCGTCCCCAGTTCTGCCAGCCTTTCCCTTCCCAAGGGCTTTGCTGCTTGATGTAGCTTAGACTTTTGTGCTCTGGCTTTGCACCTCAAGCAAAGTTAGACTTGGTCACAGAGGTGTGAGTAATGCAGCAGCAGAGCAGGCTCGGATTCTTTTTCAACAAAACTAGTGTCGTTTATCAGCGAGCCTCCTCTGGGCTCCGTGCAACGGTGCCGTCCTACGTGCCCGTGTTTCAGATTTGGCTCTGACTTCGTGGGAGAAGGAGGGAGGGGAAGAGGGAGGGTTTCTCGCTTGAGGAGGAACAGTGGGAGGAGAGCCGTCTGTATCCGCAGCTTGTGGCAGCGTCGCAAGGGAGAATTTCTGAAATGCGCAGCTGATAAAGAAAAGAATACAGCAGTGTGTGAGTTATGTGGGGTCCCTTTTACGGTTTAGGGCAATGTGAAGGTGTTCTGTTTGCTGTCTGTGGCTTGGGGGGTTCTTGAGTTTTGGGGTGTTTGATGGCAACCCCAGAAGTTGTGTATGAAACCGTTAAATAAATAGCAGGGAGCAATAATCAGAGGTCTGTATTTTACAGTAGAAACAGGAAGTTTGGGTTCCAGAACAAAACTAGCTCAGGCAGATGGGGGAATTGAGTAGTAAAGACCCTGTTTGAATCTCTGGGTGATGACAGGTTTTTCTGTGACAACCCAAAGTGGTCCAGGGCTGCATCTTTGGAAGAACTGCAGGGAACGGGGTTTGCCTCAGCCATGCCAAATTCAATGTTTCTGTGGTGTTTGTGTGAGAATGACGGCTGTACTGATTGGGAAAATGCAGAGAGAGATTTGGCAACAATCTCTATATCCTCTTTAGATGGCTGTCCAAAGCACTTTTGCCTTCTGTGCGATGGGAGTGGGTTGCTAGAGATTGTCAGGGTTTCTGATTCCTCTTTTTAAATGGCTGAGGGCTCAGGCAAAGCAAAATATTCTCAGTTCCTCAGGTTTTCTACCTTTCCTTACTTTCTCCTTCAGGAGCCTGACTGGTAGACAAGCACATTAAGTCCCTGGCTTCCCATTTAATTTCTCTCATCATATGATCAAGCATTACCAGTTAGTGTTAGTCAGCTATCAAACAGTTGAATGCAGAGGCTGTTGGTGTGAGCTTCTTTACTAAACCATTTGCAGGCTTAGGGCTTTGTTGGCAGCAGCACAGGGGTCCTGACTGCAGGAGCTAAGGATGGAGTGTTGACTGAGGCTCTTGGTTGTGTCAGCTGATCAAAAATACAGATTGTTTTAACCTTTGCTTTGGCTTCCAGCTTCCTGACTTTTTGTACTGGGGAAAAAGGAATTACCAGTGATGTAAATGAATGTACATGAATTTGGTCTGGTTTGCTCTGTTTTTCTTCTTGGTAGAGTGTTTCAGAGGGAAGACGTGTGCCACAAGTGACTTTATATGGAGATGTGTCTGTGAAATACTTCTGTTGCTATTCACATCTCATTTTTCTGCAGAATGAGCTTCATCTTTGTGGAGGTGTTCTCGGAAGCCAAGAAAAATCTCCTAGCTGCTGAAAAATGTCTGAGTCTATGTTGCACTGCTTGCTTGGAATTCTCCCCTTATTTTGGTAGCACAATGTGGAAGGGTTTGTTAGTATAGAAAAGCAAGAAAAGATAAGCTTTTTTGCCCTTCTAGACTACTTTTGGTTTGGCATTGTATATCTTATTTCTACATCTATGAGCTTTCAAAACAGAGCTGTGCAAGGGTTGACACCCGATGGTTGTTACCTTTTGAATTTAAAGGATAAGCCAGTGCTAATTGGTCTGTGCTGATGTTCTGGGGTTGGATCTCAAGGCAGCTGTGATTGATCAAAAAGCACTTTGACCTGGGTAGATTTTTGGATGTGCCCCCTGGCTCCCCATCTGGGCCATTAGTGACTCTGGATTCCAGCGGGCTGACTTCGTAACGATTCCTGAACATTTAAAAGTAAAACTACTTTTTCCCTTATTTCACTGAAAACCAGTGAAAGTAAAGCATGGTTTTATTAGAAGGCTTGCCAAGGGTTTTGTCAAACCACTTGGGCTTGCACCAATCTGTATCCCCTAGTGAGCTGTAAATAATTCAGTGGTCGGGATACAATTCTTGACTTGTCTTTTCACTCTGCACATTAAGCTACACTGATATGGCCAGTAAATTATCACTTCCAATGGTGCTTGGGTGTTCTGAGAGTAATTGGACCCCTCCTGCCACAGTTTTAACTCTAAAGAAATAAGAAAAGCTTCTTGTTACTGAACAACATCCTCTTCCACTGAGTGATTTACTCAGTACCTGCATGACTTTCCAGTCCTGCTGGTAACTGTTGTGTGTATCTGGGGCTCTGTAATTGCTTTCATTTGGGGAGAGAGCAGAAGCAGATATCTCATGGTAAACAAAGCAAAGATTTAAGTTAATGCTAATGTGTTGGCAGAGGGAGTCAAAAGCTTTTTGGTTTTATTATAACACTCTGGGCGTACAGCCCATCCATCTAAGTGTCTGAAGGAGGCAAAAGTTATAGATTGACTTGTTGTACAAATCAGCTCATTTGAAAGTCAAATTCTGCTATTTGTTGCTATCCTTAACTTACTGAGGACAGGTGACAGTGTGGCTGGAATATTGAGATGGGATTCCTCAGATCCCAGGAGCAGTTCCATGAATTGCTGTGGATCCTGTGTGACCTGAGGCTGGTCATTAAATGCTTTGTGAAAATAGGGTTCCTGATACTCTTCTTCACAGCACCCTGTGGAAGAGAAGGCAATGTGTTAAAATCAGTCATCAGGGAACCCTGTAAATACAACCCCAAAGGCATAGGGCATGCATTTGTCAAAGGTTTTCTCACTAGATAATAGACATGTTGTGAACCTCTCCTCCTCGAGTTCTGTAATATACTTAAAAATTTTTCCTTTGGCTGAGCATGCTTAATAAATCCTGAGTATTGATTTGGGGCAATGATGAGAAGAGTCTTTATTCATTGTTGATTACAAAGCAGTATTTGGAGACTGTTCCAGTTGTTAAAAGTGACATTGAAATTTGTTGTGTTGTAACAAGGACAAGATAGTGCAAGCTCTGACAAGGATTTAACATGTAATTCGTCTGACGAGTTAAATATGTAACTTCTGTGCACTGGGGATAACATGTGAAATTCTCCCCTGGCTGTTGGAATCCAAAACAATTTTGGCATTTAAGTATTGGAAGATATGACTCCTGTAAGTAGTTCAGCCCTGTTCATTGGGAGTGCTTGACCAAGTGGGAAGAGTTTCATTATCTTGATCTATGTAAGCTGTGTTCCTCCAATTAATGCAGATAGGAAATTTTAAGCTTCATAAGGAGAACAAACTGACAGGAGATTGTAGGTCTGTGGGACATCTGTCTGCTTGCAACCAAAGTATTTTGCCACAAAGCCCAGCACTGCTAGCCACGTGGTTGCTGCAAAGGGAAGCCTTACACAGGGAGTGTTAACATGTGCAGGGCACTTTCAGCAGGAGTCTCATGTAAATGAATGTCTTCTACAAAATTCAGAAGGCTTGGAAACTTTGGTTTTTAAGTATTTTGAATCTAAACCCGTTTTCTTGTGTGAAGGCCTGTTGAGGATGCTGATGCCTTGTTTTGGGTTTGGCCCATGATACGCTGATTTAGCGTACACCATTAGAAATAATTGAGCTCTACTGTGATTTTTTTTTAATTTTTTTTTTTTTGGGGGTGGGGTTGTTTTTGTGGCTTGGTACAGCTTTAATGTCAGCAGTCCTGTAGTCCTAGTTGAGGGCCTGAGATCCATGAAAGGCAACTTTTTTTTTTTTTTTGCTTCATAAGAAGTGTCTGCGCTTTCACATTTGCTGCTTGAAGATCTGTAGAGAACCTGGTGGTGTTGCTTTTGGGCTTTTCTGGGAAAAGGCAGCGGTGACATTTTAACACATGCAGATTAATTAAAATAAGCCAGCTATGGCTTACAATTGTAATTCACCTAGAAGTAAGATACAAAATCAGCTCCAAAGGAATTGTGCTCATTGTCTTATGCCAAAAATGTAATTTTTCAGGATGTTTTTGTCTACTTAAACAGCTTCTATTTATTTCTTGAACAGAAAGTTGGTGACCACTAGAAATGACATCAAATTTTTAAAAGCTGAATCGATTCAGGAGTTGATTGTAAGCTGAGAACTCAGTGTTAGGAGTTGAGCTGGAGTAAATGCCACATTTTTTTACGTTAGTCTCAGTGACTTGAAATCTTGATTATGTGCAGTTAGAGCTGTTACTTATATGGCTGGGCTGGTTTCATACTGCTCTTTTCTGTGGGATTCTGATCTGGTGATCATAAAGACAAAGGTACAGTCAGTCCTGTGGCATGAACCTTAATGCTCCACAGCCAGCAGCTGCCTCTTATGTGTCTTAGGTTCTTTGCCATCCGTTGTTTAGGAAAATAAAGCGTTTCAGCTCTACTTTTTTTTTCCTGTAAAATGAATTAATTGAAAGGCAATGGATGGAGTGCATACACTGATGGAACAAAATTGCCATGTACTATGGAATAAATTATTGGTTTAATCTTGAAGAAGAGGGAGATGAGCAGTGTTCAGCTATTAGTGTTCCATAATAATGTTGGATAATGGTGCACAAGCACTTAAAAGAAAAAAGGTTTCTATTTCTAGTCTCTGAAAATACTCACTAATAATGTAGAGCTCCAGCTACTGGAATTCCTATGGCATAGTGTGTGCCTTGGCAGGAGATGTCTCTGTCCCAAGAGATATGAAAATATCTTGTCTTTCTACTCTCATTTCTATACAGCTCTATATTTGAGAGAGTACAAGTGACAATATCTCTGAGCCTCCCTGCTTTTAACTCATTTCTATCTAGTTTTCTGCCTGGGGCTTTTGAGTGGGGGATGTCCCTACCCATGACGGGGAGTTTGGAAGTAGATGATATTTAAGGTCCCTTCCAAACCAGACCATTCCATGAAGATGTGAGAGTAGCACTTTATTCTGTTCTAGCCCTTTTCCCTTGTCCTTTCCTTTCTAAAGGCTGCTAACAGACTTTGTGTACATCACTCATGTTTTCAGTTGTAGTGAACGGAATAGTATCAAAATGGATCAAGAATCCCCTTACTTAAACAATCTATGTTTGTGTCTACTGCTCTTATGACTCTTTTTTTGGGAAATCACAGCAGTATTAGATGTACAATCTGGGATGTATCTAGTAGGAGTTTGCATTGCGCATAAAGTCACTTAGTATTTATCAGATTGTATTTATCCAACTCATATTAAATGCAATATTAAACCCCACCATCTTACTGTGGCACCTTGCCATTTTACAGAAATGAAGGCAAAAAAAGAATAATGTAGTAGGGAGTGATAGAATTTTGGCAGTCTGTATTCAGAGATGTCCTTATGGTCTTGACTGATACGTGTGAACCGGTGCACTCTCTCTCTCCATCATCACCTTGGCTTATCTTCATTCTTGTTATTGGCACCTGCCTTCTCTGAGCCAGTTTTTGCTGTGGGTGTCAGGATGGCTTCTGAATGCGGTGAAGCAGAGCTCATCCATCTGGTTTGTGCCAGGCAGGGAGTGTATATATTTATGTGTATGGAAGTCTTTATTTCGTGCCATAGTCTTTGATGTATGAGAGGGCTATGCAGAATCTGTGGTTGTTGTGACATAGCTCACCTCTGCAGTGTAATTTTTTTTTAATATATATATATATAGGGAGAGAGAATATATGTATAGGGAGAGAGAGAGAGAGAGAAAGAGAGATGCACTGTGAGCTATTTGGGACAGAACTAATCAAGATGTGGTTTTGATCATAAGACTGTTGTCATACTGGCAAGAAATACTACAAGGAAACCTCAAAGAACTTGAAAGTGTTATAGTTTGGGTCTTTGGGGAAAAGAGCAAAGACCTCAGAAAATGATTTGAAGATTAAAATGACTTCTTCTGTAAAAACTGAATCTTGAGACAAAATAGCTCTCTTGATTTGGTTGTTCCACATGTGTAACACAAGCAGTGCTGAGGCAAATGGTGAAATGCTTTTTATTTTATTTTAGTTGACCTGCTTCTTGATTTTTTTTTTTTTTTTTTAACTAACAAGACTGCAACACAGTATTGGACATTGTGTGTAATAAACAGAATTTGCTTTGCTGATTGAGGTACTGCCAGACAACAGTAATTTCTTAAGATTTCACAGCATTAGTCTGTTATTTATCTGTGTCATGGTATTTCACGTCCCTGTCAATTTAATTCTAACAGGCATGTCAATAATGACTGCTACAGCGCAATATATTCAGGCTACTTTTTTTAACCCCAGACCGTTTATTTTCTGAAAAGTTCATTGTTTTTCTGCTTGATTTTCCTCTCCCATATTCTGGTGATTGTTAGTTAATTTTCAAACCATTTTATGACTAGAAGACGTGAGAAAATCCTTAAACATAGGCATTTAGCCTTAAGAGTGAAGAAAACACAAGCCATCTGTATTCTGCCTTACTTAAAATATTTTAGCTAGTTCACATACTTCCTCACTTGGGAACCACTGAAATCTGGAATCTCTAAAACTTGTGAAGCTTTTGCTGTTGAGGATAGACCTCTTTTGGTTTTGCAGCTGTAAGATGGTAGGTAGAAAGGAAAGACAAGCAGTTAAGTCTTTAAACTTATGCAGAAATGAGGCAGTTATTTTTAAAATTATCTGTGCTTATGTTCATAGAGTTTTGTAAAAAAAGCAGAGACTATGTGGGAGACTTTTCTATTCCTCTGGGTATAAAACAAGGGACAGTTGTGTAGTACCTTTTAAGAAACGCTCTCTTCTGCTCTGAAAGTCTTTCCATAGTGCATCAGAGATAATGTGATTAATTTATGAGAATTCATGAAAAATTGCTTAATTCAAACATGCAATTTGTGTTAATTTAAATGAGAGCTGTGTTGGCTCCATAATAATTTATGTAGCTTTGAAAAAACTCAATGTATTATTTCTCTGCAGTAGTTGGTGTTTATAGTCTACTTTGTGCAAGATAGAAAATGCCTCTTCATTGAACTGAGAGTGTGGAGTTGCTGTTTTGGACTCGGCAGCAGCCTTATCAAAAAAGTTCTGTATTCTTTCTTTTAACATGAAAATGTCAATAATTATTTAATGTTTCATGCTGATTTTAAGGTGATGTGAAACGTTCATGCCTTTTAAAGGGTGGAAAAAAAAGATGGTGAGAAAACTCTTGTAGTCAGTAGAGTTGTACTCATGTCTGAAATTTTGAATCAAATTTTTTGGTTTAATTTGGTGAAAAATGAATAAAAATATGGCAACCTTTTCTTAACCCCTCATTTTATGTAATATGGGATTAGGATATTAATTTTAGATGTGGCAGACCCAGAGTTGCTCATCTCCTCAGATAGAATAGAAACTTAATTTGAGTCTGGGTGTCTCATGTATTAACCAACAGTGATGGATGGTATCAGTGTTTTTATTGATAGTGAGATTATCTGAGAGATGTAGGTGTGTTCATTCTTTTTGAACAACTATAGATATTCTTGTGGAAGCCAGATATTCTTGTGGAAGCTGACTGCACATACAATTAAGTTTAAATTCTGAAACAGCACAGCTGCTGTCCTTAGTGTAAAGTCCCATTTGTTTTCACTGAGCTCAAAAATACGCAGAGTGAATTAAATACTGGGGAAACGAGGGCTGAGCTTTAGAGGAATCGTTTCCCTTTACTTTAAAAAATGCTATTCTGAAATTGTGTGTCACCTGTATTTGAGTTGGCAGCATTAATGTTGGGTTAACAGGAGATTGGTTAAGGTTTATTCTGCATGGGATCTGGAAAGATTTTTCAAGCATGAAGTGAATGGAGGGGGGAATAGAAAGCAGAACACTTGACACCAGTGAGTTTGGAGGGGAATGTTTGTGTACCTTGCTTGTGAGGAGAACACATGGGTCTCTTGTCACTGCAGGTTGCAGCTGCTGATGGCTGAGGCGGAACTGCTCCTGGTTTTCATTTCTTGAAGGGAAATAAAGCATTCCCAGCTTTATCCCTTCTTTCCTTTCTTTTTTTATTTTTTTTTTTTTTGTTGTGGTTTTGGTGTTTTTTTTTTTTTGCCTGACACTGTTCCTTCTTCCTGGCTGCCTTTGCTTTCAGTCTCTCTTCACATTGCTTCCCTTTGAGATTATCCAGGGGCTGCCCCTTGGGTTTTTGTCTGTCCTTCTGAAAAAGACTTGAAATCCTGGTATCACTCTACAAAACTGAACCTGTTGCAAATAGTGAAATTTCTTAGAGGGAAACCAAAATGCACCCTCAGTGTTGAGAAGTGGCTGCAGCAGTTATTACCTTACTGGTGATATTCCTGCTCTCACTGCTTCTTCCATGCCTCAGTTCACAGGTTGACTAGGAATCAGATCCCTTTCAGAGACATAAAAGTTCATTAACGATGTAAGAACTTCATTAATTTTTATCAAATTATAAAAGAAATAGAGGCTTAAGGACAGCAGCAGAAGCAAAGTTACATTACAAATACCAATGAAATATAAAAAAGAAAAATAAGGTAAAATGGTGTGTGGTAATATTCTGTACTTTGTTGTGAACTACAGGAGTTGCATTGACTGTGAACATTACTGACCCATTAGTGCACTCTAAACTGCAGATATACATTGTTTTGTTTTCAACTACAACATAACATTTTTTAACTTGCAGAATATCAAGGTGAAACAGAGAAACCCCAGACTGCTGAGGGTCCAGAGGAAGCTGATGCAAAAGAGAAGCCTCCCTTGGT
Organism: Upupa epops; assembly: GCA_013397515.1. Lineage (NCBI taxonomy): Eukaryota > Metazoa > Chordata > Aves > Bucerotiformes > Upupidae > Upupa > Upupa epops. The sequence goes on from VZRI01006884.1 coordinate 76,314, forward strand.
TGATGAGGACTGCGATAGGGATGTGTTGAGCAAACTGGATATACATAAATCCATGGGCCCTAATGGGATGCACCCATGCATGCTAAGGGAGATGGCAGAAGTCATTGCTAAGCCACTCCTTGTCATCTTTTATAAATTGTGGGGAGCAGGAGAGGTGCCTAGAGACTGGAGGTTAGCAAATGTCACTGCAATCATCAAAAAGGGTAAGAAGGAGGACGCAGGTCAGCCTCACCTCTATCCCAGGAAAGGTGATGAAACAATTTGTCCTGGATGCTATCTCTAGGCACATCAAGGACAAGAAGATCATTAGGGACAGTCAGCATGGCTTCACCAAGGGGAAGTCATGCTTGACCAACCCGATAGCCTTTTATGAGGGCATAACCAGGTGGGTGGATAGAAGATGGCAAAGTAGTAGATGTGGTATATCTTGACTTCAGTAAGGCAATTGACACAGTCTCACAGAGCATCCTTGCAGACAAACTGAAACAGTGTGGACTGGATGATTAAGTAGTAAGGTGGATTGTGAACTGGCTGCAGGATAGAAGCCAGAGAGTTAATGGGACAGAGTCTAGATGGAGGCCTTTATCTACTGATCCCCAAGGATCAGTACTGGAACCAGTCCTCTTCCATCTATTCATTAATGACTTGGATGAGGGATTAGGGTGCACTGTCAGCAAGTTTGCTGATGACACAAAGTTGGGTGATGTTGCTGACACCCCATCAGACTGTGCTGCCATTCAGCGGCACCTGGATAAGCTAGAGAGCTGGGCAGAGAGAAATTGAATCGAGTATGACAAGGGTAAGTGTAGAGTCTTGCATCTGGGCAAGAACAGCTGCAGGTACCAGTACAGGCTGGGAACTGACCTATTGGAGAGCAGAGTAGGAGAAAGGAACCTGGGGGTCCTAGTGGACAGCAGGATGACTCTGATCCAGCAATGTGCTCATGTGGCCAAAAGGACCAACAGCATCCTGGGGTGGATCAGAAGGGAGGTGGTTAGCAGATCGAGAGAGGTTCTTCTCCCCCTCTGTTCTGCACAAGTGAGACCTCATCTGGAGTATTGTGTCCAGTTCTGAGCCCCTCAGTTCAAGAAGGACACAGAGTTGCTGGAGGGTGTCCAGAGCAGAGCGATGAAAATGATGAAGGAAGTAGAGCACCTCCCTTATGAGGACAGGCTGAGAAATCTGGGTCTCTTTAGCTTGGAGAAGAGCAGGCTGAGTGGTAACCTCGTTAATGTCTATAACTATGTGAGTGGTGGGTGTCAGGAGGATGGAGCCAGGCTCTTCTCAAGGTCATCTGGTGATAGGACAAGGGGCAATGGGTGCAAGCTTGAACATAGGAGGTTCCATATAAATACCAGAAGGAACTTCTTCCCAGTGAGGGTAACAGAGCATTGGAACAGGCTGCCCAGGGATGTTGTGGAATCTCCATCTCTGGAGATGTTCAACACCAGCCTGGATATGTTCCTGTGCAACTTGGTCTAGGTGATCCTGCTGTGGCAGGGGGATTGGACTAGGTAATCATTCGAGGTCCCTTCCAATCCAATGATCATGGCTCTATGATATTGCTAAATATTTCTTTTAATGTGTAATTAGTGAGCATGGAGTTATTACAAGTGTAACAATCAATTAAATGGGAAACTAGGTTATTTTGCAGTCTGAAGGAGTTGAAATGTGTTAGGGTTATTTTCTTAGGCTGAGTATCCTAAATGAGGGTAGTGGCTTGTGTACTCTGCTAATTGTTGTAGAATGCTGGTTAATTAGAAGTGTAACAAGACTTCTAGTGACATGGAAGGGAGAAGCCTCTACTGGAGGATTCATATTGACTAGTGGCAGAGTGTTTCACCTTCTTCAGGAGATGGTGAAAGGGTGCAGGAAATGCTTCATGGGTGGTGAGGTTAGCAGCAAGAGGATCAGCCTGGAGCTACTGGCCTGATGTGCAGCTGAAATCAGAGACATGTGACAGTGCATAACTAGAAGCAGGGTAAGTGTTTTCCTTAGAGATAAATAAAGGTTCTGTGCTCATGGTGTCACACAAGAATGCAGCATCTCGTTGACTGCTGCTTTTCCTAAGTGAATTTTTAAAACTACTATGTTTTAGGTGGCTTTCTGGTTGTTCAGAATAAATTAAATGACAAAGCATTTCTGAAGTGGTTCTGACTCTTTTAAAATCCAGTTAGTCCAGTTGTAGCTTTATTGTCAACATAAAAAAGTTGCTGAGCTGGTGTTATATATGTGAGCACTATTGTAGTGGGTTTGCATTGAGAAGCTACATGGTTTGGAAGCCAAATACTTTCATGCTCACAACCCAGTTCTAACAGGTAAAGGTGATTTTCTGGGTGGATGAGAATATCTTGTTCCTCTCCCTGGTTTAGCAGAACTTGAGGACATACCGCATCTCTCCAAAAGCCATGCTCTGTTTCAGTGGTTCTCTAATTAGCAGGGAAAAAATTAAATGGGTAATTCCTTCAGCACAGTTGGAGTGAATGTTGAAACACTTCATGCAGGGCTGGACTCCAGTTCATTAATGGACTGTAGGCAGCTTTCGATACAGTAATGCCAGAAGCAGAGCTGCATTGTGCCAAAGAACCAGCTATACCAGCATGCTGGGAACAAAATCCAGGCAACTCTTTCTCTGACCCTTGGCCACCAGCTAATTAAACCTAGGGGAGATTTAAACTGTTGCTTTAAAATACTGCAAGAGTATCAATGCATTGTGTTCATTCTGTTACTATAACCATTTGTTGTCTTGTTCTCTCTCCACCAACATAAAACTCTGAATCTTCACATGAGAAGGTCAGATAACCTGCAGATAGAATATTCTCTAAAGTAGGTGCCTTATTTCTCCACTTGTGTCTCATGGTCTGACTTTAAGAGAAGTTGTGCTTGTTTGTAGTAGGTAAGAAACACAACTTGACTTTCAAATACCCACTGTAGTTGTGGGGCTGCTTCTTTTTTCCCCAGAAGGATATCCTCTCCACAATTTGGGATTTCATGCAAAGACCCTTTTAGGTTGATGTAAATCAGCAAAGCTCCTAAGCTGGAGCGGTAAGAGATTTTTTTTTTCACTCTCTTGGGGTTTTGAAAGATTTTTGTATACATAGGCTGGATTTTTTTGCCTTGGGAACTTCTGGAATTATCATCCAAAAGGATGAGTAAGAAATAAGATCTTGGTGGCTACGTAGAACCATGGAAACCTTCTTTCTTGAGTATTCTGGAGGATTATCTCTACAGTTTGGGGAGTTACATCCATTCTGATTAATTCTTTGCAGCTTTATTATGAATGAGACCTGATATTATTAAATAGAACTGCACAGATCTCCTTCTCTGTCTTAGTGACACCTGAAAGCAGGACACAGAGGTTCATTTTACACTGGTCAAATTCTAGTAGCTGTGCTGTCAGCTAGCAGGAGCATCCTGCTGGTCACTGAGGCCAGCAAATAACCATTCTTAACTGTAACACAAACTTTCTCTTGCATTCATTTTCTTCTCCTCTTGAAACTCCCCCTTACACAAAGAGATGCTGCTGTTCCCTGTCCAGCCTCCCAGTGAGATAAATCCAGCTTTTGTTCTACCAAATTCTTTTAGCTTGGCACTGACAACGCTAGTGGCCTCATCTGATTAAATCTACTTCAGTGCCATGCAATGCAACAAATGCTCTTGGTTCAAGCTGAATGGCTAAAGCTTCTGCAAACAGGAAAAACAGTTGTCAGCTGTCACTGTTGTGGTACCAACCAGGCATTGTGCTACAACAAGCAGACAAAAAGGGGCTGTGAGGCATTCAGCAGATCAAATGGAAAACCCACTTAGGGTACATCCAGTTCTACTAAGACTTGAGTGTATTTTTATCAAGACTTGTTTAATGACAGAGGGGAGAACATCTGTCAGCAGCGCTTCATGTGGGAAAATGCCATCTTTGGCTCAAAAAAGCCGGAAATTGCAAAATTATATGATACTGCATAATTTTCAAGATACGAGTGTTTGAAATCTTAATTTGTTTTGCTTGCAAATGTAGCTTGTGATGGTTGGTTTTTTCCAAATTAATATTTAAAGAGAAAGGGGAGACAAACAGGGATAGTTCTGAGTTAGATTTCTCAGTGTTCTCTATTTCTTGTTTTGATAGATTAAAAAAGGAGCAAATACTAGTTCTTGGGTTTTTTTAAATAACTTTGGATTTGTCTGGTATTTAATTAACTTACAAATAGATCAACTTCTATTGGAATTTTCTTCTCTAAACCCAAGTAAAAAAAATTCCCATGTATTTTTTTTCCACCTGGTTCCAGATGCAGAGATTTAATACCTGAAAGGTGGTAGGGGGAGGCACCACCTTGCTGCTTCCTCATTCTTCCCCTTCTGCCTCTCTTCTTCCTCTTCACCCCTATTTTAGGAAAAGATTTCCTCTGTGTGTGCTCTGGGGTGAGTAGAAAATTAAAGTGGTGCTGCAAGTTTTAACTTGAATTCAGAAAATTTCTGAATTATTTTTGTGGTGTTTTTTTCCTCTTGTTGTTGAAGGAAATGAGTTGTTAATGTCCTCTGAGGACCTTTTGGTTTTTTTTCTAACTTACATAATAATAATGAATTAAAAGATACTGAAAGAAAAAGACTGATTAATAATAATAAACTGATTCTGCCCTATGGCACTTGCCCTTTGAACCTCCCCAGAGTCTAAGGAAAACTTTCCACTGAACAGGGAAATGCTGACCTTTTTGGTCCATAAGTGGCTTAATCCTTAAACTGTGTTGTGTGGAGCCATCCTCATGGCTGTATTTTTATCCTATGCTAATGGCTTAGTAACTAGTGGGAGGACTAAAATTCTTACATTGGTCATTGTCTAAAAAGTATTAAAAATCCTCTTTAGCCCTTACTGTACTAAGGATACACATTAGTGACTGTCATTCCTTCATCCTCAGCCAGAGAAGACCTTCTCTTCCATTTATTTTATTTTGTAGCTGTTGGGGAATTGCTAGAGCTACCAGCTTTGGGAGGATCCTGTAAGTGAAAGGAAATAGGAATTTCTGCTTGCCCCCTTTGTTTCATGAGGTGTCATCCCTCCCTGTTCCCTAAATGTTCCTCGTTAGACAGCAGGTAGTAAACTTGCAATTCTAGTAACATTCAGTAGGGAGTATTTTCCCCCTACGCCACCAATTTGTATTCAGCTTTTTTTTTTGTTTTGTTTTATTGTAAAGATCAGCATCTTCACTTTATTAAATAAGACCACTAGCTGAGGCTTATTGAGCACACAGCCTAAAAATAGTAAGGAAGCCAAACAGAAGTGCCTGCAGAGAGAATTTCATCTTGCAAGCACAGGCCCTGACTTCAGTTCGTTTCCTAAACCACGTATCCAAGTCTGAACCTGCCTGGCACCCAGTGAATGTAACAGTGAGCCACGCTGTCTCCCTGGGGCTCAGGAGTCCTTTATGTCATCCTGAACGAGGTCATCAGGGGACACCTGCCCTGAGAAAGCCAGAAAAAAAATCTTGATACACTTAGCAAGGCAGTTAGTGGGGTGTTGCCGAAAATGGGTCACCATACATTTACATGCTTAAAGCCATTTATCATTAACGTGGAAGTGAATTAGCAGTCGTTCCTGATAGGAGCTTTTTCAGGTTTCTTGGTATTGGGATCTGTGCTCTCACTGGCAGCAACAGGTTGTATTTATGGTGGGTGATTATTTAATTCCTAGTGGTTAGTCATTGTCTGTAGTCTCTGACCTTCTCAGAGACATGAGAAATATCAGATCGACTGGTTGTTCCCTTGATTCTTTCTCCTCTCTCCCTTGTTCAACATTATAGGCCAGATCCTGTGCAGTCTATTATAGGTAGGGAAAATCCACTGTTGCACACACTGGCTGAGGACTTGCAGAGAATCCTCTCTGTCTGGGATTTGCATTTTGACCTGACCAGCTCAGGTGCTGGAGCTGGCCACCTGGCAGTTGTGACTTCTCCATCTGGGATGAACGTGAGTGCTGCAGAGCAGGATTTAAGCAAGAGTAGGAGGTGGATACAGTTTCTCATTGCTGCCCCATCTTGTAGGATCTTTGTGGAGATCCTCATTTGGCTTTGTATTCCAATAGTTAATAGCATCAGTGCAGAGATGAATGAGATTTCTGTCTCTGGAATGGCATTGTTGGAGAGAACATGGCAGATTTGGGTTTTACATATTTCAAAGGAAAAAGATCTAATGGTCTGAGGAATAGCAGATGACAATTCTACTTAGTCATCATTCAAAACTGAGTATTGCATAATGTGGAGACCCAAAAGCTATTGAGAACATTGGAAGTATTTACAATGCTGAAGTACTTCCTAGCTCTGTCTAGACACGCTGTCTATATTTGTGTTGTCATATTGACAACAGCAGAATTCACTTCTTCCTTTTCTCTGTAATGACTCCAGTCTTTTTTTGGTCTTGTTTTAATTCCTCTCTCCCCTGCCCCCCAATAATAACTGCAACTTGCCTGTAAGTCAAGGTGGATATGTGTCTCTGTAGGTTTTGCCTCTTCTAGTGTCTATCTGGATTTAGATGGATTTAATCCAGTTGCATGAGTAGAACCTCAGTGCTCTGAATCTTTTTTGCAGGGCATTTCTAGTGTGTCACTTTCTTGTTCACACTCACAGCTCTTGTTCAGGTTTTTATCGTGGTGAATACAGTAGTTATCTTGTCCAGTATAGCAGGCATGTGAAGTGTTAACATGAAACAAACTTTTCATTTAACTTCAACTGGCTCCATATTTTCCACTAAGATAGACTATAACAGACATCACTTTCAGAGCTCTCCAGAGCTGCTTCCCTCCCCACCTGAAAGCAACACTGTTTATTGACCAACTGTTGGCTTTTCCAATCTGATCACAGTACGAATAAATATTCATTGTCCTTCAAACAGGAGCCTACAAGTGTTTGCCTTCTGTTTTCCTTGTATTCAGCTGTGTGCAAACTGCTCCCAAGAGGGGCCTCTGGAGATGTTTCAGAAGTACCTGGCAGCAAGTATGAGGCTGTCAAGTCAACAGCACCACTACAGCACTTAAGAAATAGCTTCTGAAAGTACTGATTTCATTAAGAAAAACCTGGAATTATGCATCATTCTGTATGAGGAGCCTAAGTTTCAAATGGGTTTTTCATATGTCATTTGTAAAAAAAAAAAAAAGATGGCATAGCAGGACAATTCAAAGACTTGGTTCTTTTGTTGGAGGAGCAGAAATGTTCTCTCTCCCTTTCTCTAAGGGTTTGTTAGGTTATTTTGTGTGGATGCCTGTGGGGGAAATTTGCGCGGCGGAACATGCAGGCGGACTCAATGTGAGTGATAAAGCAAGTTCAACTTTATTAGCATACTGCAGCAGCTTTTATAGCAAACCTTGGACACATGTCCTTATTTCACTGGTTACAGTGTACAGGTGTCCTCACATCATTTGCCACGGCCTTAGAGGTCACCTATTGGTCACAATGTAAAGCCTTGTCCTCATATCACTCGCCACGGCCTCGGAGGTCATCTTCTAGTATCCCGCCTGTTTGTGGCTTCAGAGAGGATTAACTTCCTCTCATGTCCAGGTTTTGCTTCCGCACTCAGGTGCCGATACTGCTGGCAGGTATTCAGGTCGGGCCCCAATCTGGTGACAGCATGACTTACGTCAAGGATCTAAAACCTACAACTTAACTGTTTACCTCCTTATACTTAACTGCCTGTTTCATAACTCTACCTTCATGATTACCATCAAAGCCTAGGTTGTGCAACATTTCTATGGACCCATGTCCCTTCTCCTTAAGCCAGTCTGCAACAGATACCTAGTTTGGCGTCATTCAAACTTGGTTCCAGATCATAGACTCTGGCACTTTAGTGCTTTCAAGATTGACGCAACCACGGTAAATAAAGCCAAATCCCAAATAGTGCCTTATAGCTCTATATAGACACAATTTGTGTTTGTGTATGTGTGTGTATGTGTTGGGTTGCCACCCCACTGTAAGATTGAACTGAAATTTGCAGCACCATGAATTATTTGAATCATAGAATCACTAGGGATCAGAATGAACCTTGAAATATCATCCAGTCCAATCCCCCTGCCATGAATACAAACTTTAGTTGTTCTCTGAGTCAGGTATCTCTTAACTATAAAAAACCTGTTAAAATTCCTCTGATGATGCTTTTGGGTTAGGAGGAAGAGAGTAAATTACTCGAGTTACTGTTCTTAGAACTAGTACAGGTGACTTCAAAGAGTTTTCTGAACTGGGGTTTGTAATGCAGAAGCCCCAGGTAGATGCATAAGTGTTATTTAGAGGATTTTATTCTGACTGAAAATACTGAGCAGAGCTTTGGACTTGGAGTTCATGCTCTTGGTGTTCTGAATTCCAGACACATTGTTCTGCTGACACTGTCTCTGATTATGTTGTATGCCTGAGCTGGGCTCTTGTTGCCCTCCAAGGAACCTTCACAAAGGCAGCATTTATTCCCCTCTTTCATGACCCTGGTGAATTGATGTCATGCCAGGGTGCTGAAACAGTTTGCTATAGGGAAGAAAAAACAGTGGCATAAAGCTTTTGAAGATGAGGATGCAACTGGTTTGAAAGTGTTTAAGCAGAAAAATGAGTACATTTCTTAAAATACGTCACTTCAAATATTTTACACAGTTTGTAATCTTGGGGATACAGATTAAGATTTACATTCTGTGTTTGCTGTGGGGTTTAGTATTAAACATGTTAGAAATGGTAACCAGATGTGGATTTTGACCACCACAAGTAGGTGGGAGTGGAGCGATGCCAAGTTAAATCTCACTGGTTATGTTTCTGTTTGGAAACTGTGAGCCGATAGTTCTGATAGCTAATGCACCTGTACTCCTGAGCAAAAGATTCCTGTAGGAAAAGGCCCCCACACAAGAAGGCCACTATGTATTGTGGTGGAACTTGGTCTAAGGGTGTTAAAGCCACCAAACTTGAATTTGTATGAAGCTGCATCATCTTTTAGAAGTCATGCCAACACTGTTTCTGTTGGTAGCAAAAAAATTAATATTTATTCATAGAACAATTGTTTTCCTCTTAATTTATTTTTCTTCCAAAGCATGTACATTATTGTGTCTTGAATTCTGGAAACTCTACAGGGAGACCAGAGGACCTGAGGCTGCAATTTCAAGCTCTCAACTGAGTGAACCAGGATTTGAACTGTTTGGGCAATCTGTCAGGATGTAGCTCTGTCAGAACTATAAAACTTTTTGTTTTCTAAGGTTGACCATTATATTTGTACTAAGCTTGGTGTGTTTAGTCCTGGTGAAGTAAAAGATCAGATCTAATACAGCTTTTCTCAGTGAGTCTGAAGTATCGGGAAAACAATAAAGGTATCAAGGAGCAAAAGTAGGGGAAGACAGATAAATCATTGCAGAGAAGTGAGTGAAAAATAGTAAGTTTCTTACATTTTAGTTCAAAATCAAGTTTTCGAACAGAATCACAGAATTACTGAGGCTGGAAAAGACCTGTGAGATCATAAAGCACAGTCTATAACCTGACTTCATGCCATCAACTAGACTGTGGCACCAAGTGCCACGTCCAGTCTTTTCTTAAACACCTCTAGGGACAGACACTCCACCACCACCCTGGGCAGTCCTTGCCACTGTCTGATCACTCTTTCAGTGAGGATGGGCTTCCTAACATCCCACCTAACCCTTCCCTGTCAGCTTTAAGCCCTGCCCACTCATTCTGTTGCTAGCTGCCTGTCTACAGCCTCCTTTTAGGGAGTTGTAGAGAGGGAGAGGCTCCAGCCTTAGTCTCCTCTTCTCCAGGCTAAACAATCCCTCAGCCTCTCCTCATCAGACTTTCCTTCCAGTCCCTTTGCCAGTGTTATAGTGAAGGATATTATTAGTTTGAAATAATATGGGTTTTTAATCACATTGTAGTTTAAAAATGGAACCAAACCAATGTTTGCTCCTTGTGTAATGTGTTCTAACCAAATGCAAGAACCCAGCATGAAAACCAAAGAACATTACTCCTTGATGGATGTGGGATGAGCTGAGGTAACAGGGGCATCACTAAGTCAGTAGCACTTTACCAGCCACTGCTGGTTCCTTTGAGTACTTTGCAAAGTGAATCATCATCTAGTTCGATAGATGCAGATCCTGAAGGAAGGAGATTTGACAGTGTTTCGTGGAACAGATGGCAGTATCCAGATTTGTACTAAACTATTTTAATTTCAGGCTCTCTGCAGTAGTAGGAAAAATATGATTTCAGTCTCAGCTATTTATGAAGGTAATTGCTGGTTAATACAATTCTGGTCAGAGTTTTTGGAGGATCACTTGTAATTGTCAGACAGACAAGAGACAGCTTTATCAATGCACACTAATCCTATTTCAGAAGCAGCTCAGTGTTTAAGCTGTTCCACTGATTTCCCCCCTGATTCATAGTCACTGTGTCTTCATCTGCCTCTATAACTGGTGGAAGGTGTGACTTAGAGATTCATAGGTAGTCTTTCTTCATTGCTTTGACCCAGGACCAAATAAATCTGTTTTGGTTTTGTTTTGGGTGGTGCTGGAGGAGTGGTGGGGTGAAGGAATGTTTATTTAATTAATTTTTGTTTATTTATTAATTCACATAAATTCTTGAAACAAATCTGTGGAGATCTACTGCACATTTTGGTATCAGTGGAGTTACTCAGAGGTAACTTTCACCTGGGATAATGCACACAACAGATTTCTAGAACTTGGTTGGTCAAGCGTGAGCTTAACTGGTTTCTTGGATAAGTAAAGGTTCCAAACATGTCAATATCACACTAAAGCCTGTGCTTGAGTGCACAGAACTCCATTACATTCACAAGTCAAGCTCTGCTATCATTGTGCATTAAAAGTAGTAAAAAACTAAGACCTGGTAACAGATGAGAGACAAGGATCTAGGAGCACCATCACCTGCTCTCAAGCCAGACTGTCTTTAACTTGACTTTGTCTTGGTGTGCCATGAAGGAAGCAGTTGAGATGTCAAATGAAGTCTTAACTTCTGTCTTGTGTCTGGACTTCCTGAGTCAGTCTAGTCTTGATTTGTGAAGATGCAAGATGAAGGCCTCAACATGAAAGAAATGGTATGGGATTCATTATATCTGTCTTTGAATCAGAGCCTTTTGGATCGTTTCTTCCCACATAACTGCTTTTCCCCTGATGAAAGGGAAACATACACATCACTTGAGAGGAATTCCTGTGATCTACAGCTATAACAGGCAGAGGGTGGCCAAAGGACCAGCACTCTTAATGACTGCTCTTAAAGGAAAACTAGCAATAAGAGTACCTCTCCTAAACAGGATTGATTTATTCTGTCTGTACCTTTGGTGCTTGCTTCCTCTTAAAAGAGAGTGGAGAAAAAGATCCAAACCTAGACCCATCTCTAGTCAGATAATTCTAATACACAGAGCTGTCACTTCAAAGACAAAAAGATGTAGGAGTACACTTTATATGTAGAATCATTAGGGATTGGAAGGGACCTTGAAAGACCGTCTAGTCCAATCCCTCTGCCACAGCAGGATCGCTTAGACCAAGTCACACAGGAACATATCCAGGCAGGTCTTGAATGTCTCCAGAGATGGAGACTCCACAACCCCCCTGGGCAGCCTGTTCTAATGCTCCGTTACCCTCACTGTGAAGAAGTTCCTTCTGATATTTATGTGGAACCTCCTGTGTTCCAGCTTGCACTCATTGCCCTTTGTCCTATAGGATCAACCACGCTTTATATAAATACATACATGGTTTTTGTAAATCTATAAGAGCACAAAAAATATATAGAAGCACACTGACAACAGATACAGCCTGTCATTAAGGTATTACAGATTGAGAAATGGGTGAGTACCTTGGAGAATTCTTAATTTCACTTGGAAAAAGGCTAAATAGATGAAGGCAAGTGGACAAGAAGACCTGAACATCCTGCTTTGACAGAGGGTGATGATATGAGTTCTACCAGGAAGGAGAGAAGTGTTGGTTTATAGGCATCACAGAGCAGACTGATAAGAGGTGGAGCAGCAGAACTTGTGCTGTAGGTGTCTGAATTTGTCAGTATTTTAAAATTCAAACTAAAATAAAAGTAAGTTGAGCACAGACAGAATGAATGTTGAGGCTGAACACTCTGTTCAGTGGAGGTACATTGTGTGAAAAAGTGGAATTTCCATCTGAAGGCTTTTGGGAAGCTTATATGAGCCTAATGCTGAAAAGCATGTGGTTATGACTTAAAGAAATCATGGTTTGGGATGTGAAAGAAATATGAAAGAAATCATGGGATGGGATGGGATATGAAAGCTATTTAGTTGTTACAGGTTCCACCTATATGTTTTAGTCTTTTCAGCTTGTGGCAGTAGTTAAGAAAAGCCCTGCAAAGTTGGTATATGCCAAAAGGGGCCGTACATGTGCAATAGGGAATATTTTCCTTTCCAGAATCAGCTCTTATAAGAATATTTTTTTGATGGTTTAAGGATCATCTAAGACAATCATATATTTTATAGGATGCACTGTAAACTCTTATTTGTGTGTGGAGAGGAAATTCTAATAAAGGCAAATCAGTCACAGAATAGTGTTGGATGATGTGTGTGTGGGATAGGTACAAGCTGAGGTTCAGCTGAGATGTGCAGATGTCAACACTTGCAGATGTTGCACAATCTTGTATAGGTTATTGAGACAAAGTCCTGTCACACAGATCTGTGTGAATATGCTTCTGCCTGTGTTGTGCTTGGGCACCTGGGTGCTGGCTTCTAAATACATGTTCCTGGGTGAAAAAGGGAGAATGGGTTCTCAGGGCGGTTCTGAACTCACACCTGCCTCTGTTCCAGGGCTGGTTTGGAAAGACTTTGTTGAAAACAGATGCCAGTGTATCATGATACAGAAAACTCCAATGTTGTAGAAGAGAAATGTGAGTTGGTTGTGCATCTGCAGCTCTCACTGCTCCTTACTGAAGGAGGTAGTTCTGTTACTGGTTTTGAGGTTTATGTGTACTGTTGCTGCAATGTCCTCCAGAAGACACCTGGATTAGTCATGCTAATAGTGATCACTTTTCTGGGATTTCACCTAACTATTGGTAAAACCAATAGCTCTTCCTTCCAAGGATATTATGCATCCATAACTGTTTTAGGGTTTGATTTTCAGATACTTCTTTAGTCCTTTTCCCTTAAGACTCTGTAAGACATAATCTGTATGAGGCAATGAAGAAGAAAAAGCCCCTAAAATAATGAATCTCAGGCCCCCTCATACCAAATCCAGGTTTGAGTTTGCAAACCAATTCACCACTTTGACTTGCTGGAGGTTGGAGCAGCCCAGTGGGACTCCTGCCATTAAGTTTTATTAGTAAGAATTTGAAGTTTGGAAGGGAAAAGCCATGATTCCAAATATTCCTTTTCTCATGGTAAAGGCAAGAAAGGAGCTCCAACTCCTGAAATGGCCTGGAAAGAAAAGGGAGGGCCAGTAAGGAGGATGAAATTACTGTGGGGTAAAGCAGTGAAGAGGCAAGCACTGACAACTTGCGTCTACTCAGTAGTAACTCTCTCCTCAGACAGGCTGTACCTGCTATTATATGCATCGTCATTTAATCTCATAAACCGTGAGAGACTGAGAGCAGTAAAAAGAAGCTTGGTGGTTAACAAAAAAACCCCATGTGTCTTCAAGGGAAAGCTGACCTGAGTTTGTAGGACTAATCAATCAACATAGAGTCCCATGATTTGCTGTTCTGTGCTCTGTCTGCTTAGAACGTGTTTCCTTGCTGTTAAGAGATCGCACAAATCTCTGTACTGAAGACCATGCTGGTGTACAACAGCTATGTTGTATTTCCATTACTGACACTGCATTGGTAACTTCCTTTTTCCCCAGAGTAAATGGGAAATCAAATTGAGGGCATCAAGTAGTTGTTATTTAGAAATCATTTGCTGAGGAGAAAAACAAACAAACAAAAAAACCCCATGTGTCTTCAATTCAATTAGTGAATGTTTAGCTGAAGCTGGAGTAGAAAAGCTGTCATCTAAACTAATCATCTATCCAAACCCCATTACTCTAATAGTTTTACCGCATTACTAGGGAGCAGTGGTTAGCAAGGTCTGTAGTCATGTTAGGTTTGAGAATGTGGAAAATTAATGTTTTATTTACTTTCTTTTAGGTAAGTAACTGAAGGGGACATGAAGAATTGACATTTAAATGGCCAGCATGCTGCAAAAGGTATTATTTTTCCATCTAAGTGGAATGCTAAAATAGTTACCATAAAAACAGTAGGAATAATAATATGGTAAATGGAATATGCAAGTATTTGAAATCCTTTACTACCCCAGAGACTTTGAGGTCATCAGGGGTTTTGCTCATTTTTCTGTTGGTCACTGGGAACTGTTTTATGGATGCTGATCATCAAGTTGATACATGGGTCACTTCTGATTTTTAAGAGATGACATCACTAAGAAAACTAAATTGATCTTTAAACAGCCATTTCCTTGGTGGCCAGATGGTTATGGGGTGTGCAAGGCAGCGCATGCAGCGTGCTGGGAAGTGCTGTCTGTAAATAAGCTGCAAACAACATTCTCTATGTTCAGCTGGTGACACCCACACATGAGCTTCAAGGCACACCCTGGTGCATTTCGTTTGCAATAGTTGTCCAACCAATTGCTTTTTCCCCTTGTTTTAAATGACCAATAATTGATTATAATTCAATAAAATGTTTATCAATTGTGATGGTCTGTGAAATCCCACAGGAGAGCATAGGTTGATGAGAGAGCAAATCCACTTAAGAAAGGCTGTTTAAAGAATGTTCTTATAAAAATGTCGGTGTTTTCTAATTAATTCTGTTAGAATGAGAGTTGTATGGAACTTTTTTGATGGAAGACTGGAAATAGGAAGGTGGACCTTTTGATTAGGGAGTGTGTCTGGGATATGGGAGATAGACTTAACTTCAGATGGTCCTAAGGCAGAGCAGAGGTTTAACTGAATTTCCAACTGCTGGAAAGATTATAGAAACTAATGGGGTTTTTGATAGATTTTGACTTAAAACCCCCAAACTATACGGGATACAAGTCGTCTCTTACAATGTTGTTTAGCTGGTAAAGTTGGACTGGTTTTACCTTTTATAGACTTTAAGTTATTGACTGCATGTAATTTCTTCATCATTTTTTGTTTCTGCTGTCCTTCCTGTCTTTCCCTTCTCTCCCTTGGGATTTTGCTGAAATTGGAATGCAGTGGAGAAGCAAAGCTTCATCTAAAGCTAATTTAGTGAGGTGGAGTTTAGAAATATTTTAACTCAAAAGAAACCTGTGATTGCACTTGCTTTTTCAGAAATAGCAGAGACAAACAGAACAGAAAACACTGTAGAGAGAAATTTTTGTTGTTACTGGGATTTTTCTTAAGCTTCACTAGAACTTTTCTTAAATTCTACTGGGATTTTCTATTTGGAGCTGATAAAATCCATGCAAAAAATCAGAATAAATTACTTGTGCAGTAGTTTTATGTAAAAGCAAAAATACTCAGTGTGATGCTGTGCTAAGAGAATACCTCATGTATTTGATAGGTGTGAAATTAACCCATGTTTGTCCTATATAGATTTGTCTTATGGGCTACATTAAGATGTGCTGTGGGGAAACAGATATAATGATATAAAAAGATTAAAACAGAGTGATTTGTTTCAGGCAGTTTAGCTTATTACATCTGGCATGCTATCAGGTCTCCGAAACATGGCTAGAAGCTTCCTCTTGGAACCATGTCGTGTCCTGTCTGTCTTAATGATCATCTGTGGTGCATCATTCCTTCGCTGTAATGGTAGGAGCCAGCAGAGCCTCTGCTGCTGAGGAACACAAAAGTCCTGGAATTTCTATGGCCATAACAATCCAATTTGATATCATGCCTTTGAAAGTTCTCACTAAACAAGGTGTTCTATGAGCAACCTGACAGACTGCTTCTTGAAGCAGAGATGCACTTTTTATTTAAATTTTTCCCCGTTTTTGGCTGTTGCATTTAGCTTTTGTTTCATATATGTGTGAGTCTGAGGTTGCCATGAAGGGCTTCATCCTGAAACTGCTCTTTTAGTGAAATGCTAAACTAAGATCAGGGCTTCTCAAAAGTGTCTAAAAACCCTCTAAGATTTCTGTGTGTTGCTGCTCTCTTGTAACTTGGCCTTGCCTTATCAAAAACAAGTCTCTAGCCTGTGTGTTTGTACAAGAACTGTGTTCGTGTGGATTTTCCCAGTGCTCAACATACTGCCTGAAATGAGGTAGGTGTTGTGTCCTTCAAGACACTAAGCATTTGGTGATCAGACCTGTGTGTGTGTATTTGTAGAGATTGTTTGATAACATCTTACTTGCCTTTGTAACTTTATTCCTCGGAGTTGGGAAGGAGCTCCACAATACCCAAATAGTTGAAATTGATTAGTCCTGATTAACTAGACTTAGAAGCCTTAGAAGAGAAAATGAGTTGGAATCCTACACTTTGCTTTTTAAAGTTCAGAGTTGGTGATGCTCTACAGCCTGATGTCACCAAGAAAATTGTCTGTTAAGCATAATCTATAATGGGGTGCTTCTGGAGTTTTGTCTGTGCTCAAGGCTTGATTTGTAGGTGCAGCACTACTTCTTTACTTCACTAAGCAGTGAATATCACTGTTACACATCACTCCAGTTGTGTACCAGGTTTAGTGTTCTACCAAGTAATGGTAATGTGTTGGTAAAGAAGTTGTCTGAGGAGAAGAAAGTTGTTTTTCCAGTAGGAACAACTGAGGTGGCCTCTAATCCAAGCTGTTTGAGTGTGTCAGCTGTTTTAGTGTGGTACTTTCCTTTAGGTAACCCCATTGTCATGTTAGTGACAAGGGCCATGCATCGATGACAGGTATGTTTGTATTAAGTTATTTACAGGGAACAGGGGAGCTTTAGAGCTGACAAACATCATCTAAGCTGTGTCTCTGAAGTTAAATTGCATGTTGTGGACTCTGTGTCTGAACTACTGGTGTGTGCAAACACAAAACATGGTGTTCCTGCCCACAACAGTGTTAAAAGTGGTATAAAATGCCTGTATTTGAATTCTGCCTAGATACAATGGTTTTCTGTTGTGACTATTACCTGCCTGTTTGAATTTCACAAGGAACAGATATTTCCACCTGGAAAAAAAAAAAAAACCAGCACAGTGTTTCATATTAAATGGTACCTGTGTCCACAGCTTCAGGGGACATGAATGTTTAAATAGGCATAATGAATAAATGACTCTTTTGATTTTAGTGTATTCTTTTAGAATGTGAAATGGTGTGTGGTGGGTTTGTACTGCTTTTTGTCACCTGGTATTTCTTAGTAGGTACCTAAAAAGCTTATTTTCTTCACGATTAATTGAATCCATTACAAAACGCAAGGAAAAGCATTTTTACTGTAATCAAAATGAGCACAGAGAAGTCATGGATGTTTTCTTTTTGGTCTTCTTGGGATCTGTGGCTACACAATGGGGAAAATTCCAAAGCCTCTATGGAGACTTAAAAGTATTTCACTCTTGCTATTGATTCGAAAGCTTTCAGGTGCTGGGGCAGTTAGCAGCTAAGCAACGACCTCCCTAAATGATTTTGCTTTATTTTAAAGAGAACTCGAAGTCAAAATCTTGAGGAAGTGTCTGATGTGGTCCAAAGCTCATTTTCCAAACCTAAAGTACAACTGGACAGGTGGAGCATCAACTCAAAGAGCAATAGGTTGACCACCAAATTTTTTAAATTTGCCTTAACCTTTCTGCCAAAACCATTATTTATTTTCTTTAATGCAAACACAGCATTGTGTTCAAAAGGACATTATGCCCTCCTAGGGAGGGAAGGGGTTATTCTTATCAGCCAGACAAATTTCCAGGGAGGGAAGAGGTTGTTCTTATCAGCCAGACAAATTTCTACAGTCTATTTATAAAAACTTTGTTCTGCTGCAGTTTTTGCAGTTTCCTTTTTGCGACAGAAGAGATGAAAATAAAGGTCTGGCCAATTTGCAAGTAGATTCTCCTTGTTTATGTTTTTTTATCAGTGCATCCTCCACAGTGTTAAAATTCTTTCATTTATGTCAGTGGACGTCAGGGGTGCAGCCATACCCTAATGCTTATCCAGCAGCACTACATGTTTTCATGTACTGTAACACCAAATGGATAAGTTCGATAAGCACTGGTGGTTTGAGGAAGTTGCAATTCAACTATTTTATGCTATTCTTGTCCCCACTTGGACTCAGAAATGCTGTGTCTTCTGCCCGATATATTAACTGTTGCCTGGGGGTATAAACTGGAATCCTACAATCTTAGATTAAATATAAATGCAAAATATTGTTGCCTCTGCTTTTCTTCATGCACATCCCCGAGCAATTTCTGGCGCAGGTCAAGGTTGAACATGGGACAAAAGTATACAAATCTGTTAGTGTTTGAACCCCTCACAGAGGTTTGAGACTCTCAATTCATCCTTTTAAGGTTTTGCCTGCCTTTGGATTTTTTTGTTTCCTGCAGCAATGCCAATCTTGAGTCTTTGAGTGCCACTTAAAAATGCAGATCTGGTCTTCAGTCAGTCTGAGTGCTTCATGCATATTCTCCTCTCTCTGAAGATTATTGTTCCATTGGCTGTATTTCAACAGTCAATGCAAAATCAGTTATGAGGCCTGTGTGTGTATTTGCTGTAAGTGTTGATGGGTGAAAGGTTTCCACTAAAGCAAACTGAGGTAACCAAGTATTTCCCCCACTCTATACCTTGCATTAGGAACATGACTGGTGCCTCAGTGTCTGTTGTTTTTAGTTTGGACCATAATATCATGGTGATTTTTCTTATTAATTTGTAACCATGAGAACAAATGATAAACTGCTCTAGCAGTAATTAAATCAACTATGAAAGTCATAAAAACAATAGGGAGAACGTTGTGTATACTAAACAGCAAAGCACTTCAGTTAATTCTGGGGAAAAACACTATTAATAGAAAAGTCAATATATGGAAGTATGGGGGGTGCGTATGAGTACATACAGAGTGCAGAAGTGTATGGTAAATAAAACTAAGAACATATTCTTCGCCCACTAAACAGTGCAAACCGCAGGTCAGTGATTATGGAGTTGTTGGGAACCTACAGCTGCACTTTCTGATCAGAGAAATGGCCAGAGGGTGGCTGTGAGGTAACATGCTGTGGAAGAAGTTGCTGGGATTCACATTTAGTAGCTGTTCAAGGGAAAGCTGTGAATGACTTCTGGAAGACTAATGGCTCGTTCCAAAACTTTAAAATGGGGTCACAGCTGGAAATCCTGAATTTTACCTTGTGCTAAGAATAGGGCAAATACTGAAACAGGAGTCTGATGTAGGTTTCTCTATAAATAACATTGAACCCTGGACACCTGTCCTAAAACATATTGCAAATGGAATAACGGAGAGGGTCCAAGGAAAGCGAGTACTATCCAGGAGAGCACAGATGGTGCTTTTAGAGGACGGGGAAGAAATGACCCTCCCGTTTTGGAGAAGGTTAATGTGCCAGTATATGCCAGTTGTATTTATATCTCCCTGTTAGGTGGGGTAGCTGGGAGCTGCCATTTACTTCTGATCTTTTAGTAAGTCTCCAACAGGAGTTTGGCTGCAGGTTGCAATTTCTTATGTGGACAAAAAATGACAAAACACTTTCTTCTCACTCCTCTGTCTATTTTGTTAGCTGATGTTCTTTAACATGGCTTTAATTGTATGTGATAGTTCTGAAATTATAAATTCACTGTTAGTTGCTTAGTTGTTTATTGTCATAGTTTTCAGACAGCCTGAAGGCAAACAACAACATAATTTTGGGTATTCAGATCCTAACCACATCTGTTAAAGATGTATTTAAAGATCAGACCTTGGGGTCTGTGCTTCTCTGCATTTTCTCCTCAACAATAACCACAGCCTGGTGTTGGGGAAGAGTAAGAACAGGGCATGCAGGACTTGTCCTGAACAACCTGTCAGTCTCCAATGCCTTCAGCTCAGGGGATTTCCTGGGCCCTGCATATTGTCTCTGTTAAATAAAACTCAGGGAAGCAAGGTTTAAAAAGGAAAGAATAGGGGTAGTTACTGCTACAGTTGAAGTGATGGTGCTGAATGCAGAGTCAGGAGCAAAACGAAAGACTAAGAGAATTCCACATACCACACAGAAATCCTTATGTGAAGGAGTCTGTGCAGTAGCTATCTATCTTGTCAGTGCTTTTGCCATCCTACATACGGTTTTATTTATCAAACATTAGCTTTCAGAAGGAAGCCACCAGGAAATTATTAACTGTGGAGTCACAGTAGTAGCATCTGTGAATGTAGTCAGGGACTACAAAAATGACATTTTGCTGCTCTTTAAACAATTCCTGTTTTAATTGCAAGTGGGAGAAATTATGAAGCATGTCCTTGATTGTAACAGTGCAAGGGCAGTAATACAACCTTTTGCATAGAAAGTGTTTTTCATACTTACTCATTGTCATTCTGTTCCCATTTGTGCTGTTCAATCTACTTTATAGTTACCAATCACCACAGAACAAACTGCACCCTTGCCCTTAAAGTAGACTCCCACTGTAGATAATGTCCAGGATTTAAGGGGTAGCAGGGTTATTTATACGGGACTGAAGTGCAGCATTTCTCTGATAAAGGCCAGTGCTCTGTAATGAAGGTTAAGTGGGAACAATGTCAGTCTGTTGCAGAGATGAGGTCGCGTTGTGTTGTCTTACAACGGACAACCAGCCAGAGCAACAAATAGCTTTTGAATGATTTCCATTCTCTCTTTGCTAACCAGTCAGGAAGCTGTAGCTGTGGTGGTAGTGAAGCAAAGATATTTTAAAACACTGATAATTAGATATTAAGTATTGGTAGCTGTGCAATTTTTTGATTTAACAATTAAAAAAAAAAACCCGTCATGATTTATTTTCTGGTTTTATGTTTTAGTTGTTTCATTTCGCTCAGTAATAAGTGACTAATATTTAGGCAAACCAGACTGTTGTGATTAGAATTCATCTACTCATTTTATTATTTGTTGGTGAGGGGAATATTGTCCCGTGATTTTTTCAAATCCCCATGGAAGGAGTTTGTGCTGTTTCGAAGAGGTTTTCAGCTGTATGATGGGAACATGGGCTTGAAATTGCCTGTTGATGGGAATAATACTTTGTGCATAAGTTGTCATGACAACCTGATGCACATAGATAGGATCTTCTTGGGGCTATCCTGCCTCCCTGGATGGAAACATGTGCAGGTTCTTTGGCCAGTGTTCGAGCAAATTGAAATTGTAGCTTCTAAGAGGTATAGCTTTGATGTTTTAGCAGAACATGTGCATGTATGAAAAACAAACTATGGCTTTTATATATGTTGGGTTTTCTTCTGACAGTGTGTGCTGTGCGTCTTATTGTGGCACTTAAATAGTCAGCTTAAACACTGCATCAAAATAAGGTTAAAGATTGCTTTGGGGTATGTTAGTCGGCTAGACAGCAACACAGTAATTCAGAATCTTGATGGAGAATCTTGTTCTCTTTGCCACGTCAGTAACTTTTGTGAAGGTTGTATTTAAGTCTTTAGTGACTTTTTCAGGGTCATTTGTTTTGGGTTTGTATTTTTAATCTGATCTTTTTCCATGACACAGAGGAAATGTGGGACCTGTTTCTGGGATCCTTTTTTGTGATGGATGAGCAGCGACCAAGATCTGAGCATATTTATAGCTTGGTATTCACACAGATCTCCACCTGGCAGTGCTGGCAAGCTGTTGTGCTTCCAGACCATTGGAGCTGCTGCCAGAAATGTTTACTCAGCACGTTTAAAGTCACTGTACAGACATGGAGGAAGATGTTGCTGCTGGTCACTGTGTATCAGTTTGCACTCTCAGAGGATGGATTAAGAGGATGGAGGTGCTACCAGCCCCACCTGTGGTCCCCTGCTAAGAGAAAATCTCACTCATACTTTGCTTCTTGGTTCTTCTTCACTTCCTGTTGAGGTAGAAGGTTCCTGGGCTACTCTCACATGCCTGCTCTGTCTTCAATGGCATGAGCCGCTTGGTGTGTGGTAACATTGCTGTATGTGTACAGGGGACTAAATATAGGTAACTAAGATACTGTGCTTAGGTGTCAGATCCTGGTGCCTGTAAAATTGGTGCTTAAGCCTAAATAACTGATAGTAAGTCATGTTTATTAGTTGATTAGGCTCGAGTCACTTAAACCCTTGAATGGCTGGAGCTGGTGCTAGGCTGTAGCAGATGAGCTTCGCACTGCTCAACTCTGTCCAACTGTTTAAAATATTCATTTTATTAGGCTTGGAACCATCAAAAACGCATGCAGGGCTTCAAAATAAGAACTTCATTACAGAACTTTAGGAAGACTGTTGTGCAGTGCAGGAAGCTTAGTGTTTGCAAGGGGGTTGTTTTCAGTGTAGTACCTATGAAATGTTGCATTATACACCACGAAAAATTCGTATTCTCCCTGACTCCCCAGATTGTTTTATCCTGATGCATTTGTCTCCATCAGAACTGTGGGTGAAATAAATTACACTAACTGCCTTGAAATCACCATCTTCAGAGTGTGTGTGCTTGCTTCTTGTCCCTTTGGTGGAAAGAGGGAGATCTTGCTTTCATCCCTCCTCCTGGAGGGGCAGAGAATTTAATGAATTCTAATGAAAAAGGCTATTTAAAATAATCTTATGGATTGGAGAAGACTCTGCACACCAGTAAGAAATGACAGTTGTTGTAGGTGCCATCAGGTTGCTGGTTAAGTTTAACTGTGAGCTTCGGATTAACTTGATTTGTGTGTAGCTACCTATTTAACAAATCAGTGTTAAACCAAAGCACTTCTAATAATGGAAAGAGTCAAACAAAGGGGTTTCAAAGATAATTTTCTGACAGATGTAGGGAACCATGTAGGCAGCATCCTGGAATGGTTAGAGGAGTCTTGCAATTATACCCTTTGCCTCAGGTAACTGGTACCTTCTTACATTTATTTTTACCCGAGGGTGATGTAGCCATAAATGATCACACCTAAATCATGGTATATTTTCAGTGGAGGTGTTTAACCCGCACACATGTGTGGTTTGTGCTGACAGCAGGCACCTAACGCTGAATAAAATATAGAAGGATCTTGAGTTGATGCTCTATTGCCACCTTCTGTTCATCCATCTTTCCACCACGGGCTTGCGATGCGGTAATGCGTTGCACTGGAGAACTTGCTTTGGGGCTGACATTTGATTCTACGGTGATCTGAGGAAGCAGAGCCAAAAGGAAATGTCAGTTCCTCTACTGAATGCAGAACTCTGTTTAAATAGTATGAGGAAAGTGCCTTTTGCAGGAAAAAGAACCAACCGTAGTCCTCATGTTGAAAACAAAGATGACACAGAGCTGCTCAGTGTGAAATCGATTTGTTTAAAATCTCCACAATCACAAACTGAAGCAGGTGGTATTTGTCACATTGTGATCCTCATAAAGGCCGCGATTAACCTAAACCTTTGCATGTTTTAAAAGAGAATAGAAGCAATTGCACAAGTAGTAGTGACAACTTAAAATGTATTGATTTTTTTTTTTTCCAAAGATATCTGCTTGATGCTCTCTGGCAGCATGTCCCTGGGTGTTTATCCAGCCAGCACTTATTGTTCGGGCAAATGATGAGTTGGGCTGCTCCTGCTCCATTAGGAACTCTGTTCAGGCAGAAATAGTGGGTCCCCACCTGCATCATATTCTGCCCATATTTATTAGTAGTGCAAAATAGGCTCTTCTGGCTTTGAAGCAAATGGGATGTGTCCTGGTATAGCTTAATGACCTTGATGTTAAGGGTAGAAGAGAGAATGGCCTCTGTGTCCTAACTGCTTTTTGCGCTATTTGCCTTAATCCTTGTAACAACATCTCTCTGCCCACCTTGATTTCATTGTAATGAAGTGAGTCTCCAAGCCTGACAGCTTCTGTGCTAAGCAAGAACTGGGCTGTAAATGTCAATGTATCAATTTATTTTAACTTCCTGATTTAAGTAAAATTAACTGGTTTACAAATTGCCTCTGCAGGTGCCCACACACATGACCTTGGCTTTTGCTTCACTGTAGTGAAGAGGGGACTCTAGTCACCGAATCACAGAATGTCTCTATAACTTGAATAAACACACCGCTCTTCATACTGAAAAGTGCCAAATAACATCGGGGCTGTCACCAAATGTGAAATACCTAGGGAATCATCAGGAGTTATTTTAGTTTATCAGCCCCTGGATTTTAGTCATGTTATATTTGGGCTCATGTTACTTTTGTTTGATTTTGTTTGCTCTGACTTGCAGCTATGGTTTTGGATCCTGACCCAGACTATAATGGTATCTTGGCATTTAGTCAGGCTTTGACATTTTCTGTTAGACCAGATTAAACCTTCCTTTGTGAAGGTGCATTTCAATAGACCACCAAACAGTAGTCAGAGAGGGCTTCTGGGCCACACAGTAACATCAGGATTGACCTTGGTCTCTAGCTGGAGCAACAGGATGCATCAATTGCTTCCATAGACCAAAACTCAAAAACACTCCTGTATTTTGGTTTTCAGTGGAAAACTAAGTTTAAAGTGAGTCAATTCAACTCTGAGGTGAGAACTCTCTTCTTGTATCCTTCCCATGTTCCCTTTTTTTTAATGCTAAGATTAGGGGAAAAAGGTTGAATTAGCAAACCTCCACATTACTTAGTTTTTTAAAGGCTGTGTTAGATGTCTGCTGCAAGTGGGCAACCAGTATAAAAAAAAATCAGCTATGTGATGTGGGTCCAGAGAAGGGCAACAAGGCTGGTGAGAGGTCTGGAAAACAGGCCCAATGAAGAGTGGCTGAGGGAACTGGAGTTATTTAGTCTGGGGAAGAGGAGAGAAAGAGAAGAAGACCTTATAGCTTTCTACAGCTACCTAAAATGGCAGTTGTAGTGAGGCTGGTGCTGGTCTCTTCTCCAGGATTGCTAATGATAGGATGAGGGGACATGGCCTCAAGTTGCATCAGGGGAGGTTTAGATTGAATATTAGGAAGAAGTTCTTCACTGAGAGCATGGTTTGGCACTGGAACAGGCTGTCCAGGGAGGTGGTAGAGTCACCATCCCTGGAGATGTTTAAAGAACAAGTTAGCTAGAGCACTTGAGGTCATGGTCTAGGGGTTGGGGAGATGTTGGGATGAGGGCTGGACTTGGTGATCCTGGAGGTCCCTTCCAGACATGATTCTGTGAATATCTGTGTGTGACTGCTAATTGTTTCTTGGCCTGCAGTGACCAGTCTTGTGACCAGGTCAGCTCAGCCTTTGTGTGTGAAAAGGCAGCACTTTAAGAAATTCAAACAAAATAGTGTACTTTGCCCATATAGTTCCCCAGATTTATCCTGTCATGTGTAGCTAGTTTCTACCTGCATGTGAAAGAACTTGAGGATTTTACCTCTTAAAACATGAAATATCAGACCAGCATCTGCTTCTCTTCAGTGCATGGAGTTACCTGTTACCTGCTTGACCTGTTGTGCTATCTGTGGGCGTGTCCTCTACTGTGCTTCTGCAAGCTCCATGTTCACATCAGTGTGAAGCTCCATGTTCACATCAGTGTGTTTCATCAAACTTGTCAGAAAACCAGATGAGGCCTCCTGTCCCTGGACATTTCCATAGGTCACTTCTGAGTGATTCTAGAAGACTCCCTTATAATCATCTAGGCACAACAACAGATGGGAATTTCAAGTTACAGAATCTTTTTGCAATAGAAAAAGCCCCAGACAAACCCACCTACATGAAAGTGGAATTGCAGACTGTTTCTAGGGTTTTTTGTTAGGAAGCAGAGGTAGGAGGAGCATTGCTGAGCTTTTGATGCTGTTTCTGGGAACTAAAATTCATATTTAACACTGGTGTCACAATGGGTAGCACATTCTTTGTGTTGTATTTGCTGTACAGACAAGCATAATGGGATTCTGCTGCCTTGGTTCCATGGAACCAAGGATAGTGTATCTGCAGAAGTTTTCCATTCCCTGTATCACAGAGGGGCTGAATCACAGATGCTTTTTGTTTTAGAGAGCATTGAGGTAATGTTTTCCTTCAATGGAAACTAGTGTGCATTCCTGCAGCCTCTAAGAACCAATGCAAGATGTGTTTAAAGGGCTGCGTTCCTCTGATATAGGAAGTTCTGCCAACAGATGGCTTTGAACTGCTGCTTATTCGCTCTTATCTGTGTGCTGGGTTACTCATTGTTGCTGGTCAGAAGACAAATGGCTGTTGATGCTTAGTCTGGATCCTCCAACCTCCTTCTGTAGGAGCTGTTTGTTGATGCTTGAAGGAACAGGCTCTTTGAGTACAGCCTTGTGGGCTTCGGGCCAAGCAAGCTGCAACAAGTGAATGGCTACATTAGAGCTGCCCATGGGAAATGAATTGTTCGAGGCAAAAGTAAGACTGGAAATTGGGGAGAGACAAAGAATGAGAGTGGACTGTGGAAGAGTGAGGGCAAGGTAGGAGGAAAAAGAAGAAAATAAAGGAAAAAAAGGGATGATGGAAGTGGAACAGCCTGTCCAGGGAGGTGGTGGAGTCACTGTCCCTGGAGGGATTAAAAAAACATGTAGATCTGGTGTTTGCAAACATGGTTTTCTGGGCAGGATGAGGTTGGGTTGATGGTTGGATTTTATGATCTTGGAAGTCTCTTCCAACCTCAATGATTTTGTGGTTCTACAAAACCATAAGCCTAGGGCTTTCTACCTGAGATGTGGTGAAAGAGTGACTGAAGATTGTCCTGTTTACCAGTGCTTACCTGCAATTACCAAAGATGAGGGCACAGGTCCCTGGGCTAGCCATACCCCTTATCCTTAAATGAAAAAGCAGAGTTTCTCTGGAATTATTGAAGATTTGCTCTGGTATCTACACTAGTATTGGTTAGAATCTTCATCACAGCAATATTTCCTGAGTGTGAGTCAGTACATCTCAGTCAGTCCCCCTTTATTGTAGGAATAAACTACCAAAGTAATGGTCATCTTTGAGAAATGTACACTGTTGATAATAAGTACATGGGACCATTTGCTATTAGCATACAGACCTATTCCCTCATGTTAGAGCAAACACTCTTCTTGTATTTTTTTTCCCTTCTGTGTGAAGGGAGATCAACAAAATGACTCCTGCTTTTCACAGATGGGACTCCTGGACTGATGGGTAGGGTTGAAAATCCTGTTATGTGCTCTTCTGGGCAGTTAGACATCCATTAGGAGGCCCTGGGTGTAATGGTGCTGCGCATGAGTTGTTCTGCTTGTTACACTGTCCCAGTAGTCATCCCACCACTACGCCTGTGAACTTGGAATATTTTCCACAAATCCAGATGCTGCAGTTAACGGCAGATCCCAGCACCTGTTGAAGTTAGTCAGTGTTTGGTGTTGTTGAGTTACAGTGTCACATTAGCCACATAAGTGGGATTTTTTGGGAGAGCATTGTGAGCCCCAGATGGTCTCCCATCCATCAGGAGTGCTGCTAATGAGTGTGCAGCTAACTGAGATCTGTTGACAGCAGGGCAGGAAAGGAGCTGCATAATTTCATTATCCTTTTTACTTGTAGAGAGCAAATGCATCCTAACTTCCTCTCTTCTGTGATACTAATGCCTTTGGAATCCCTTTGTTGTATTAAACCTCAGCCAGTTGAGGTTATCCCTTTGAGGCTCTCTTAGCTCCAGTCTGAGCCTGACATTGAGGGGTCATAATCCCAACAGATCTCTGCTTTTCAATTTCCACTAAGTTCTAGTCTTTAATTGAAAAAGGAAACGTTTTATCCCTAATCGTTGATGCTATTTCTATCCTGTCCAGACCAAGCTTAGTTCATTCTTACTATCAGCTTTTATAATTAAAAAAAATGCATCTTCTTTTCCAGAAACATAACTTTTAATGACTTCAGAGTTGTTCCTTGCATTGTAACTCCAGCTACAGAAGCCAAGAACATTGTTTCCTGGGAAGCTGGCTTTCCCATCCTGACTCTACAGCATCTCTTAGATTTTCACAGGGAATCTGGTGAGGTGTGGTGGATTTCAGTGTCCTGCAGAGCCATCTCTACAAACACTATAAGGTCTTGTCCCACTACATTGAGTTAGCTGTAAAAATTCCTATGAACTGCCAGAGAGTCATTGTAGGTTTGTTTTGTGGGGATTGTGTTTGGGTTTTTTAGGCTTTTCCCCCTACTTTTTGGTGTAGTTTAGCTAACTCTGCAAGTGTCAATATGATATCTGCACCAAGATCTACAAACACCTATTTGAAACCCTTGCTGTTAAATATCTTACCATCCCAGAACACTGACTCTTTCTCTCTTTCAATTCTGACTAGGCAGCATTGTTGGGTTTGAACAGAAACCTTTACTAATGGATTTAACTGAAGAACCTGGAGGCTTACAGAAATACAGAACATCATTTACCTGTTAATTTATAATTAAAATTCATTATTAATTATATTTTTAGAGTTCATTAGATGTTATGAATTTCTGAGTAAACCCTGTAATTAGGACCTTCCTTACTTTCTTCTCTTTATGATTCAATTTCCTCTAACAAAGAATTTTTTTTTTTTAATATCTCTTTTTCGCCCCAGTAGTGTCTTAAGTCCTTGGTAAGACCTGCTTAATAGCTTTATTCAGGGGCAATGCAGACTTCATTTTTCTTCATTTCTGGTTTTTTCATTTCACATCATCTGGAGATGGATTAGTAATTTTTCAAGAGGAGCCCTGTGTCTGTATAAACCCTGACCTTTAATGATGCTGCCAAGTATCTGATAGAGGGATTAATTTACTCATCATGTTTTGCACCATTAAGGGTACTGACATGTTTTACAAACATGATTGTAGGTTTCTTGTGTGCTGCCAAGCAGGTACCTCCAGTTAGCATGTAAGAAGAGCACGAGGAGATATGTCTCTAGAGATCGAGGATTATGGATCAGTGCGCTGCTTTGCTTTCATCTGGAAGTATCCCACTGGCCAATCTGTAGATGGGTAACATCTGGAGACAGCAAACAAGTGAGACCTAAACCCAGACAGTGTTTTTATCTCTGGAAGATCCTATGAACAGAAATCTATTTCAGTGTGGTGGAATTGATTGATTCTCCCTCCCTGTCTTGTTAGACTGCACATAGATCTCTTGAACACCATTTGAAGGTATGGCTGCAGGAATGATTTTTCTTTTTCCTTAAATGGTATTATTTGAAAGTTTTAAGCGTCCCTCAAATACATGAGAAGGTTTCAGTTGTGTTCAGTAAGTGCCAGAAAGGAAAACAGATGCTTTGGTTTTTTAGTTCCTGTGGCAGCTGAGTTGAAGTCAGTGCTGGTGTTCTTGTTTACTGTGTGTCATCCTCGAAACAGGTTATTGAGAAGATTTCTTGTTTTCTCCAAAGTCTAACATTTGATGTCTTAATTTTCGCATTCTCCAGATTTTCTAGTCTAGAGATACTGAAATTTAATCCTGATATTGGGTGTTGGGGAGAATGGCCTGAAGATGCTCGAGCAGCCACATTCTATAATTACTGGTTAGAAAATTACATGCAGAGCAGTTGCTGACCAGAAGAGCCTGATGTATTCTTTGTTGTAAATTGGGTTATTTTGGCTGTTTATTCCTTTGTTTTATGAGCTTTAGATTCATGTTGTTCAGTCCCACTCAGTTGGAGCTCAGGATGCCTGCTGTGGGAGGAGGTAATGGCTAGAGACAATGACATCTGCAGTTACTGCTAATTTTAACCTCCAGCTATCTCTCCTCTCTCAGGATGCACCATGCGGATGGATAAGCTCGTAGGCAAATAGGGAAAAAGTAATTTGTTTCCCAAGCAAACTAATTACAGGCCAGGCAGAAATTATTTCTGCCCAAATGATTGATCTTCCTTCAAAACCAGAAAACGTTTCAGCTTTGGAGTAGGAATCAGATGGGTAGGAGCTCTGTGTAAGCTACTGCCCAATCCAAATGACTGCTAGAGATCTGAAGTAGTGCCAAAGCCACTCTGAACACAACTTTGTAGAGAATGCTGAAGCTCTCCATTATCAGGGATCCCAGGCTCTTTGGTACTGGTTCCACACAAAAAAGTCCTAAATAAATGTATTTTGGGACGAGTGGGTAAAGCAGGGAATTGGTGTTAGATGCTGCTGAAGCCTCATACCCCAGTTTCTAAGCATCCTCATTGTGGGAGTGATTATAGCTGAGGAAGACAATTTTCAGGAACAATTTGCTTGATGAATTAGTGTTTGTTCTTGATTGCTGATTGTCTGCAAACAGATTGCAATTTAACAAACTTGTCTGCTATTAGGAATAATTGCATGCGTAATAATTTTTTTTTCTGCCCTGAAACCTGCTGTTGGTAGTTAAGATGTACTTTGTGGTCCTGAGAGAATACTGAAAGCAAACTCTTCCCATAAAGCACCCCCTCATAATCCAATAGAAAACATGGGAACACAGTTGGAGTAAAACCAGACAGAAGTCACAGGGATGTTTGGATATCATTTTTCTCATTATTTGTTCAGCTGTAACAGTGAGTGGAATTGGATACCGGCTGAGAGCTCTCCAGTAGCCTCTGGAAAATGAGTCTGATGGGCTCCAGGGAGTTCCCTGCAGACATATCCCCATCCCTTGGATCATGTCCTCAGTTCCCATTAATTGACAACCTGCTTGAGGCAGAGAGACAAAACAGTGCACAGCGCTGCAGCCTCACTAGTGTGTTGGTGCAGGATTCAGTTCTCAGAACTCACTGGGGAAATGCTGCTGAAAGAGCACAGAAAGGTTCATGATGCCTCTTTTCCCTATTATGCCTGCTATTATGTTCCTAAAAATGGTCTGGTCTTCACAAATCATGGGTAAGAATGAAAATACCATACCAACTTCACCTGTATTAAATTACAATACAATTACAATACAATACAATTTTGCTACCCAGCAATTTCCCAGCCTGAACGTTGCTAACCTCTGTCTTTTGTTTGGCAGGGATGGGAGAGGAAATACCTGTGATTAGGGTAAATTGACAACCAGGAAGGTTTCTGTCCACCAGGACAACACTAGTACCAACTTTGCAACTCTTATGGTAGTTAAAGGACCAGTCAGTTTGGTTCCTGTCTGATCTTTGAGACTGTGTTTGTAGTTGTATTTCTTAGACGGCTACTTATCTTGGAGTAATTAGAGATCACCGGCTTGTCATGAAATAATGACCCTGCCTCTGCATTGCTGGAAGAGTTTTGATCCAGCTCCCTTTGTGTGGCCGATCCTATAGCAAATTCCTCATTTACTGGGCTTTTGTGCCTCCTCATTAAAAAATAATTTGTATTCATTCGTGATGTGTACAAATGTGGAATCTGTCCAAAGCTCCACTAGCAAACATTTTATTTTACTTCCTTTGTTCATGGTTTGGGTTGCTGTAACATGAAGTGTAGCCTGGAAAGAGGCCAGGATACCCATCTGCTAAAGAAGAGGTATTTTTCTGATTGTGGCCTCACTGGAAGAGCCTAAGGATAACAACATACCTTTTCTTCTTGTAGTATTTTCATGAACCTTACTTGTCTCTGGAGATTCCCTCAGTGCTAAGCTAAATGGGGTCATTTGTGTGTATACAAATGAAAAGGACAAAAGAGAGGCTACATGTTCCTGTATTACTGTAAAACTCCTGTATTTTCTCACCAATTAGGTAGTAAAAGGATTCTGCTCCAATTTATGGGTAAAAAGCACAAACCCACTTGATATGACTTTGCAATCCTGCCCTCTGTGACCTCTGCTGTGTGTAACTCTGCTGTCCACAATTCCCAGTGCTCATAAATTCTCTACCACATTAGTGGCACAAAAGAAATTCCCTTGTAGCATTCGACATAAAGAACAATATTTTTCATTAATTTTGCATAAATCCTCTTACTCCTGATGATAAAAACAAATCCAAAGAGCTCCTAAGCTTTATTTTGATGGGCTTTGTTGGTTTTCTTACTTTGTGATGGGTTGGGTTAACCACAGCAGATCCTCCAATTATTCTCGTTGTATTTAAACAGTGTTCTTTTTACTCCTTTGCTTTTTCACTTGCAGCCAGTCGCTTGGGGATCAGTTAGAGCTCAGCCTGAAGTTTAAAAACAATAATTAAAACAAAAAAGACCGGGGGAGGGATAGAGCCACAGCTGTAGCAAAGTAATTTCTAATCTCTACATGCTAATGGATCACATCCTCTAGACAGAGAATCAGAATTGCTTCTCAGCCCTTTCAGTTTGTGTCTTTTTGGCACTTGCTGTGTTTCATGTCTTTCCGCTCTTTGTATCTGCTCCTGTAAGATTACTTATGACAAGTGTTCTGACAGGTTTGTGCTTTTTTTCCTCCCTGTTCTTCATGTGGAGAACAATTATACCATTAGAATGTGAGTAAAATAAGGTGATTAAAACCACATTTCAGAGACCTCCCCTGAACTTTTCATCACTTTAATGGCTGATAGAACAATGGGACGAATTTCCAGTTAAACCGATTTTACTTTTATCTCTGTTCTTTTGTGTGTTACAAGTAGCAATGACCCTCTTAGACCAGGAAAGCCCAACAAACCAAACCTTGACCCAACCCCAAATTAACTGTGAAGAGGCCCCTCCTGGCAGACTGTGTTTGGTGTGGAGAGATGGCAATGTGCATCTGGCATCAACAGCTCATGGGGTGTTAATGGAAGGAAGGACTGGTTAGTTACAAAGTAGGAAACATTTCTTGTGCAATTCAACCCTGGATCAGATATCTGCTGAGAAAAGAGATAAAAGTAGAAGAAATAGAAAATGTGCTTGAATAGGCCAGTTGTTTTTTCATAGAAAATTCATGTGGTCTTAGACATTCAAAAATGGATATGAAGATTGCATATAAGCCAGTCTTCATAGCTAAGTACAATATATTTTTGTCTGGTTGAATGTTACCTCTTTATTTTGCAATTGAATTGATTATCTGAGTTGCTTCAGGTTGTCAGTGTTCACAGACTAATGTGTTTGAGGAAAAGAGTGTGGTGATGTTACGATACCACCAGTTTCTGTCTTGGGTTTAAAACAGGTTGACAGCTGATTGTCCTGGTCTATAATAATAAAGGCGGGAGCCTGTGACCATGGGTGAGACTAATTCTGTGGTTTGCCAAGTTTGGTTTGAGGACATAAGGAAGCCAGGGGCTGAATTTGTCACCTAGCTTCTCATCTCTGTGGGCCTGTAAAATTAACATAGTCTGAATTTTCTGTTATCTTAAAGGACTAGGAATATCTGAAATAAATTGATTGGCATTTTCTGTAACCAGTGCAGAAGACCAGATGCACCAGCTGTGTGAAACAGACCAACAACCTTATTGTGTCCCCTTGGTACTTCTAATTCAGAGGAAAATGAATTCACTTGAATACAGCTGTGGGGTTTTTACACTGTTGACACAGTTCAGGAGAAAAGGAGAGGTTAAAAGCCACATGAAAACATTAAATAAAAGTGCATTGGCTCTTGGCTGCTCCACAACATACTGTTGCTTCATGCTGTACGTTTTCTGATGGAAAGGTAATGTCTGCTCCGATGATTAGGTATGTAAACTTCTTCTTGAAGTTCTGTCTTTACACTTCTATGAAACAAATGAAGAATTGGAGAAGAAAATGTAGTACATGTATCTTCCTGCTTGGCTTTTCAGTCCTGGTGTTGTCATAAAGCATCTCACTATGGCATCTGAGTCAGGTTGGTGGGAGCTTATTTAAGCTCCTAACTGCCACTCGCTTCAGCTGCCAATACACTCTGTATACCAGCACATATTCAGTAAGAAGAAAGACAAGGCATTGAATTACAACCCTGTAGTTTGCAATCATTTTGTAGCTGAGTGCATCTGCTCCGAGTGATTTATAACGATGTGTCACCTTAAACGTGAGGTCTGAACATGCAGAGCAGGCTGAATATTAAGCTGCCCTATGAATAATACAGCTCTCCTTGAATTCAAATTACGGTGTGTTGTTCGATTAACATGGTTCAATATGTGACAGAGAAATGGTTCTGCCACATCGTGTAGTTTTTAGTTTTACAGGGCCATCGTTCAATTGGCAGAAAATCCTTGCGTCAGGAATTTGAACAGAGGAATCAAGTGGGTTTTTTAAATAAACAGAAATGTTTCAAGTGTAAGGAACTCTTTGCTCTATGGCATCAAAATACACATGTTGCTGTGTTATGGTTTTATCATCGTTACAAAACAGCCTGCAGTTGTTCTTGATTTATTGTCTGCAGTAACACCTCTGAAATTAACTTGGACTTGCATGGCTCCTGACAAGCCCTTCCATTGTCTGATTACCTATGCATTATTCATGTTTCCCAGGTTTCACCTGGTCTGGATAATTTAATGAATGTTACCTTATTTTACCCTGATGTTCATCTCTTCATCTATTTTTTTTTTCTTGTGAGGTTGTAAACCATTTCAGATAGAGGAAAAGAAAGGTGTCTCTTAATCCTTCCAGGGTAGTGGTATTGTTTTCATATATGTAATTCCAATAAAAGCACTGATTTCTGGAGAGCCTGAGCAAACTGAAATCAAGTATTCATAGTTAATGTAATTGTCTGGGTAAAACCATTTGTTTTAGTCCATTCTTCTTCTGCACTTCAGGTCTTGGAAGCACTAAGACTTGATATTGGCTCTTTGATACCTACTCTGGAGTAGGTTTCCTTTGTCTAAAGCAAAGCTGTGCTTCACTAGAGGCCTCTGTTTTTATAGGGATCCACCATGTGGATATGGTTAGAGAATCCAGCCTTTAGATGTAAATGTTGTAAAAGTACCATTTTATCACTTTAGCAGTGACAAGAACTGCAGGTGAGAGTGGATTAACGAGTGTTGGTGGCATCAACCAAGTATTTCCTGGGGCAGAACTGGGTTTATGTAGGTTTTTTTCACTTTGTTTACCACCTACAACTTGGACTGACTTAGATGTCCAAGATGATCTTAGATGTCACAGATGATCTTAATGACGTGAGTTGAAAGATGCTGCTCAATGGAGCTTTCTTAGAAGCTATCGTAATCCATAGGTAAATCAATACCTATTGATTATGGCATAGAACCACAAGGCCATGGGCAGATAACAAACCTGAAAGCACTTCAGATGCTCTGTATTTACAGAAAGGATCCTTCTGATGCACAGTTGATGAGATGATCTCAGCTACCTGCTTCTGCCCTTTGAAGGAAACCTTAAAGTAACTTGAGCTCATATGACACCAGAATGGCTATAAAACTCCTACAGATGCTAATATTTCAAGTAAAAAGTTGTGCATGAAGACTTAAGCAAAGTACAGTTTGATAAATTTTTAGATTCTTCCTATGTAATAAGAAATCAATGGATGTGACTAAGGATGAGCACCTTTTGAAAAGAGAGGAGAGTGTACTGTAGAATTCTCATTTCTATCTCAGGAGCTGCTCTAATTCTGCGACAGCAGTATTTTGCCCTTTTGTTTTAAGCAACATTTTCTTTCCTATGTTCCCTGCAGTGACTCCGGAAAGAATAAATTGAAAAAAAAAAAAGAAATTAATAACATTAATGTGAATTTCTGTCATCTCACACAACCCCAGGAGTTCCCCATTAGAATATAGATGTTGTGCCAATGGAAATCTTTTGACCCAGAGTAAAATCTCATGTGAACCAAACCTGAATAAACGATATCACCACCTCAGCTGTATTTTCAACAAGACTTTTCTGTGTCTTGAGAGAAATTAGTGTGGGAAGAGGAAACTGGAAGAAGGGCACTCAAGGTCCTGTACCCTTCCTGGATTTCTTTCTTTTGTTTTTTTTTTTTTCTCCAGAGAATTGTAGGGCAGCATGGGGAGAAGATTTTCTTTCTTCCCCTATGGTGGAACTGTGATACTCTTAACTACAATTAAGATTGATGACTATTGAATAACTAGAGGGAATGGTCCTCAGAAAGTCAGTTTCTTGACATTAGGGAAGGATTGGTAGAGTCTCTGGCTCAACAGAGAATTTCATACAGGTCCATGTCAAAACCCAGGACAGTCCAGGAGCAAAAGAGACTTCTGGTATTGGGAAAGGAGGCCTACAACCTTCCCTTCTTTTGCACATCCTGGGGATACAGTAGTGGGACTTTTCCTGACCCATCTTGTGCTTTTCTTTGCCTCTGAAGTAACTCCACCACCTGCTGGTGTCTCTGCAGGGTGTGCCTGTGGTACAGAGCAAATGAAGCAGCAGTGTTAAATTGATGTCAGGATTCCATGTCTTGGTGACAGGTTTTATTCTTTTTTTCCTCCTTAAATTCCACATAGAAAAGCAGGCTGTTTCCTATGCCCAGCAGTACGATGTTTATATGATTTATATGACCACACAATTGGCTGTATAATTTACTGTCTCATTTCCTAAATACCGTATTGCAAGCAGTAATCAATTAAAATAATCAGCAACAGCAATCTTTACAAGGGAAGAGCAAACCCTTCATGAAGTTATACATTTGTAGGATGTCCAGGTTATAGCTCACTGGCACTAATAATATTCACAGTGAATATTGTCCTTACAAAATATTTGATATGGCTTTTGCTTCCCTGTTGGACTTGCCACATAAAGACAAATCCACTTTTGCTCTGTTTTAATGTATTTTCATAATAGCTGGATGATTTAAAGCAGCCTGCTGAAGCGCTGAGTTCCTCTTAGGATGTTTATATATGACTTTAGTTTAGTACCAGCATGTTTGGTTTCCTGAGAATCCTGCCTGTGTTGTCATTTCATAAGTGCCTTCTTTGGGATTAGCCTTTAAACTTCTTTTCTGCTTTGTAAACGACTCATCACTCCACCTGGATATTTTTATTGTCTGTTTTTCATTTGTTGTTCCCACAAGCCTTCCTGTTTTTAACTCTGCTTCACCCCAAAACTCGGTGCTTTGCTTAGTCCTTGGTACCAGTCTGCTCTCTCCTGGCTTCTGTAGCTGTAAGTTTCTCTTGGGCACATCCCAAAAGGGTTTTTATAACAGTACTCCTATATTTGTATATTTATTTCCTTTGGGTTAGAGCTTCAGGCTTCATACTTACTGAAAAACTGACATCTTGAAAATTTAAATTGTACATTTAACAAAAAAACATTTAAAAACTATGGGAACCCTGACTGTTCCCTTCAGTTTTTTCTTTTCCAAGATGTTCTGAAGATAATTTTAATTGGATGCTGTGGAACAGGGTAACATTACCATCCTGCATCCAGTAAGCAGGTAGTTTACTTTTGTTTCATTTACAACCACATAACTTCCAGAAAATAATTCATAGGCTTCTGACCAGTTTCAAACTATTTTTTTCCCCCAAATGTATTGGCCTGTGGAGAATTTCACATGAAGCTTTTGTTTTATTAGAGCTTAAGGTTTATGGGTGCAGGGGATAAGACTTGAAAACCCTAATCATTTTGGGGTTTTTTCTGACTAATAACAGATGTGCCTTTGTAAATAGCTCTTCATGCAGTGAAAAGAGATTCTTAAAAATTTTTGCTTATGAGCTTCGGAGAGATGCAGTTTGTTTGGCACTTGTCCTCTTGCATTAGCTGCTGGATTTACTGGATTCTTACTTAAAATTGCCAAATCACCTTCACCTAAGTGTTTCACTTGGGTTTTTGTAGTTTGGCCTTGGGAGGATCAGGCTGAAGGGAGATTGTGTTGCTGTCTTCAGCAACTTAGTAAGGAAGAGATGAAACCAGGCTTCTCAGAGAAACACAGTGTTAAGGCAAGTGGCATCAGACACGAATTGCCACACAGCAATTCCTGATTGTGCATAGGTGTCTTTTCTTGGTAAGATGGGAGGGGTTGAGTAATGGAAAAGTCTGACCTGATATTGGGAAGAATATCTTTCCTGAAAAGGTTTTCAGGCATTACAACAGCCTGCCCAGAGAGGGGGTTGAATCATCATCTGTGGAGGTGTTTAAGAGAAGGGCAGATGTTGCACTAGGGGACAGGGTTTAGTGGTGATGACAGGGCTAGGAAATGGTTGGACTCGATCTTGAAAATCTCTTCCAGCTGAAACTGTTCTGTGACTCTGTGAGAGGCTGTGGTGTTTCAATCCTTGGAGATGTTCCATATTGACTGGACTCTGTCCTAGGTGGAGAGGAGCTCCACAAGTCCCTTCCAACCTGGCTTATTCTATTATTCTGTGCTTCCTTTGACTTAGGAGCAATTTCCCTTGTCTTTTTCTTAGGTGGGAGGTTTAATTTCCCTTTACCTGAACCACTGGAATTAGTTTTAACAACTCTGTCTGGAGATTCAGTTACATCAGAGAAATGAGGCTGGAGTTTCTGCCTCTAGAACAGTTGTTGTGGTTGATTCATCTTTAACACTGTATAAAAAGTGCATCTTTTAACCACTTCGTTTTCCACTAAGTTTATTTCCACTGACCTCTCACTGCTCAGAGGTTTGCAGATGTTCTGAAGTTGCTGCAAACAAGCTGTGTATCAATCTTACTGCAGTTAAGACTCCTGCCATGGTGCTAATGGCATGTGAAATCCATCACAGGTGGATCCTTACCGAAAGGATTGCTGTCACATAGCCATAGGACTTACACTAACAAGCTCCATATTGGCTCGTGGAAAGACTCTTGCATGAATTCTCTTTGAGGCTCTATCAAAAATAATCTTTCATGCACTACATGCAAATATTGTCACGAGCAAGAATTGTAGAATCATAGAATCATTAGGGATTGGAAGGGACCTCGAAAGATCATCTAGTCCAATCCCCCTGCCACAGCAGGATCACCTAGATGAAGTTGCATAGGAACAGATCCAGGTGGGTCTTGAACATCTTCAGAGAAGGAGACTACGCCACCTTCTGCTCCTTTGTGAAGAGCCTTCCTCAGCAAAGGGCACATTTAAACTCTGCCTTTCCTATGGTTTGGGATTATAGATTTGTGAGCGTTATGTTCTTTTAGCGCTGTTTTGTTTCAGTGTTACATAAAATAAGTTTGTTTAATGTGCTAGATGCTGCTAATGGAGAGCTTTTAGCATCTTCTCACCTTGAAGAGAAGAGCTTTGTGAGGTTATTTAAAGCACGAGAGACAAATGATATTGGGTAGATGGCTGCTTCTTCAGAGTGTGTTTATTAAAAACTCTTAAAATTTATTTAAAACTCTCAAATTTATTAAAAACTCTTAAAAAATGAGAACTTGCAGTGTTTAACATGGCAGAATATTAGTGTTCAGAATAAAGGTTTCTAACACAGTGGTTCTGGCTCAGCACCAAAGTGACAGAATGGTAAAAGGTTGTAAATTGGCAGTTCTTTGATCTTAATGCACATAAAGCTTTCAATTTAAACTTGGATCCCACAGTATCTGCAGACTCTAGATTCAGAATGCGTTGATACAAGTGTTTTTTACAGTATGCTATGTGGAATTATTTTATTGCTAGGTTAAATCGCAAAACCAATACATCGATCACCAACCCACAGCTTTGCTATTGTTAGTTTCACATTGGTTGTCGGCACTGAATAGGATTCTGTACATAGAAGTACACAGGACTCTGCTTGTTCTTCACTGTGGGAAGAGATCTGCAACCAGGGCTTGCAGGCAACTGCTGAGAAGAAATCTGTTTCAGCTGTGACTTCCCTTTTCTAGGCTAGGAAGAAAAATAATCAGCTATATTTAGCACTCAAAAGAAACTGCAAAATCTGCCTAAGTAAATACAATCTAGTTGGGCACTTTGCAGCTCCAGGCCTCATATCTTCCCAGAATCCCTCTGAGTAGAAATATGCAGGAAATGAAAAAGTAAAGCATTAGCTGATATTTATCAAATAATGTGCATATTAGCGAAGCATCTGGCAGAGTTCTGTGTAATTCCCACAGATTAAAAGTAGCAAAGCTGAAATGGCAGTGGTGATCTCAATATTACTGATGTATAGCAGGGATACAGAAGAATTCTGAAAAGCTGGTGGGCATTTCCTTTGGTCCATGTTGGTATAGGGTGAAAAAACAGCTATTTTCCAGGCTCTTGGTGTTCTGCTGCTGCTGCACTTCTTGCCATGTGTTAGTTGTTCTGAGCAGAGACAGGTTTAGTTGTCTACATGTCTTGTAAGTGATATATTCAGCAAGTACCTGTGTGGAATGGAGCAGTCAGTCCAGAGGCAGCTCTCTGTCATGTCAAATTTACTGCTCTTGGGGATGTCTAGTACTTTCAGTGGTAGCACATCCAGCTTTGGTAGTGAGCAGCAAGTCCAAATCTGGTTTTTAGTAGCCTTTCTATCCATTTCACTTCCTCCTTTACTACAAGTGCTATACTAGTCCCATTTTCATTCCCAGATGAAGTCCATAAAGCGTCAGCTGAGTGAAGAGATGCAAATCACTGGGTCCTAAACTGCAGCAGCAGGAAAGCCCAGGCTTTATTTTGGGTGTGAATACTTCTATTTTTTTGTTACTGCTGCACCAAGTGAGTAGTGGAGGGAAGCTGTAAGTAGCTGTGGCAGCCTCCAACAGGGATGGGAGGTGGTTGCCAGACACCGAATGTATAGTTGGAGTAACACTGGTGCTGTGGTTTGCCAGTTCCTGGCTTACAAACATGCTGGTTAGTACAATATGCACGGTTTCGTGGGAGAGTGACTATCACTAGTGGTGGCTTTGGAAATGAGGTTTTGCTGCTCAGCTTTGGAGGAACCCAGGGAGCGAAGGGGATGGAGACTTGGGAGCAGTTGCTAAGAATATCCGATCAGCCAGGATCACTATGGCAACTGTGTTGCCAAGATGAAAAACTTTCACTGCAATCAGTCTGAATTTATGAGCCCTGTTGTAGATTCCCTTTCCAACACAATATAGGTAGACATTTTCTGATCCCAGATAAATTAATTTTTTCTTTAAATCCTAAGGCTTTTGTGTTGAACTCAATGATCTTAAAGGTCTTTTCTGACCTAAACAATTAAGTGATTCTATGTTAGGTGTTCTTTGTTGGTTTAACACTGATTATTTAATAGGAACAATCACCCACAAACTATCAGACATCTTACTTTTCTGCATGAAATTTTCTGCTCACCTCAGTTAAGTTTTCAATGCAGTTTGATTTCTCAGACAAAATACACATAAGAATGTATGATGCCATGTCTGCAAAAGATTCCCTTGCTCGTTTGGGATATGATGTTCTACTTTGTAGGCCAAAGTTACTCATAGTTGATTTTTATTAGCAAGTGTCCTTTGGATTCAACAATTCACATCTTGTGACCGACGCACTTCTCTGTTTTCTGCTTGCTGATTGATTCTTCTGCAGCTATCAAACATATTGAGGTATGACTGATCCTCAGGTAGCCTTAGTTAAGATGGTAAGTCAATAAGCACAAGCTGAGAAGGGTTTTTAAGGTCAGTTCAGTGAGCAGAAATGAACTCTGTTTGATACACATCATTTGGATACTCTGAGGTCCTTATTAAAATAAACACACTCACTTGCGTGAAGCCTTAATATTTGCATGGACCACAGCCTGTGCTTAGCTTCCAGCATTATGGACCCTCATGGCTTTGGGAAAGGACTCTCAGCTGGGTTAGAGCTTATAATTTGCATTACCCAACAAATCCTGACACACTATCATTTGATGCAGATGCACCTCTGCTGTGTTGTTTCTCAACACTGGTTTTCTTCCTGTGGCAGCATTTGAAATCAAGACAAAGCAGCCTGACCTGTGATGATCTGGTTAGTCAGTTCTGTGCAACACCCGTGTTCTGCCTGCAGCAGCAGAGAACTGTGACCAAAACCAGTGAATCACACTGTGGTGACACCTTTCTGGGCCACCTCTGTCTCTGCTACGAGTCTGTCTGTTGTCTCCTGTCAAAGAACTGACACTAGTTTGGGATTTATGGTGGGTGACATATAAATCTCTATAGGAAATTACAGGTCAGTATGCTGTAACCTCTGTAAGGAATCGCCTGCAGTGCTTTCAGTGCCTGTACAAGTCAGCACAAAGATGAACTGTAGGTGAACCACTCACTGTAGTGACACCCCTCATAAAATTTGCTTATTTACAGGTGAAATCTATGGTACAGGGAAAGTAGGGGAAATGACTGTGCCTTGACTTAATTCCGTTCTGTATTTAGCTTTGTTCAAGCATACTATGTTTCAGGAAAAAGAGCAGTGTCCTTTTACCAAGGTGATATTTATTCTGGGAGTCAGAGACAGAAATGAAAGAGGAACTAGTATAATAAAATAATCTTGTCTGAAAGACAACTAAGCCTTATTTGTAATGAGATTTCATGTGTATTTAGTTGTATATGGGGTTTTTTCCATTTCTGTCAAGGTGGGTTTTTTCTATATAGGCACATATGAATATTACAGTTTTCCCATGGAGGTATTAGTTCTAATTAGGAGGCAAAAAAATCAAAGGTTTGGTGAATCCTTTGGTGGAGAGGTGCCCAGTTTCCTACCCTGATACTAGTGGGGCAGGAGGGTTTCTGCTCTGGTTTTGTTTCCTCATTAGACAAGTCATTATTAGAAGGTACCTGACAATCAATTAAAGAAGAGGGTTGATGAAACACTCCCAGGAAGTTTTGGTTAATACTAATTTGAGCAGCCCAGGAGAAAGCTTGTTGTCACTAAACTGCTGAAACTGTAGAAGTAATGATGTAAGCCCTTCAAAGGCCAGAGAAGAAAAGGGGATTTTTTTTCCCCCCACCCTTTAATGAAAAGAAGCTTTCGTTAGCCAGGGCTGAACTTCCAGCATCCTATAGTGTCTGTGAGCAGGAACAGGCCATTCCTTCCTCTTCCCACAGTCCCTGTGCTGGTGTTTGGATTTCAGTAGCTCTTGCTTTTATGGCAAAGGCTTAATTTTCCTATAAACTGTCTGTGAAACTCTTGTGGGTGTGAAGAGGAATCAGCTGAGAAACAGGGGTCTGAGAGTGCCAGAACCTCATAAAGGCAGACAAAGCCAGCAATCCAGAAGGGAGACAAGGGAACGCATTAACGAAGTTTTCCTAATAATTAAGAATGGGGCTGTGTGTGCTAGGCACTGTGGGGGTTTGGAACAACAGGCAGCCCTTTTCCAGAGGAGCCCAGTGCCTAAATGGGTGATTCACACCCAGGGCAACAGAAGGCCTAGAACAAACAAGCTACAGGAGTGTTGGTAAACAGTCCCAGTGTGGTGCTATTAAACATAGATGGAGAAATTACAGCCAGGACAGGAGTAGTTAGAGGGAAATGTAATTGGTTTATCTGCTGCATGTTGTTGGCTGGGGAGGAGAACAAAAAAAGGCAGCTCTGAAGGGTAGGAGCCCTGTTTTAATGCAGAGCTGGGTGCGGGAGAACTGAAGTTCTAGATGGTTTTTTTGTGACATTTTGGTCCAGCCCTCCAATACCAGTAACAGCTTGGTCTTTGATGTCTTTAAGCTGCTGTATAGTGAGACGAAAACATGTAATACAAATAAAATTATTTACATTTCATAATCATCCATAAAGTGTTGTTAGTGAAAGGACTTTAAACCTAATTATCCTTTTGTATTGACTGCTAGTCCTTGCCTTGGCTGAGATCTTACAGCTTAGAACATCATATACAGTGGCATGGCAGCCCTCATCTGCAAAGGATTCAACAGGCTATTCTCAACTCTAGGGATTTCTTAGAAAAAAGGAAATAAAGCCTTCAAGGCAATATTCATTGGTGTTACACCTCAATGTTTAGCTGGTGATACCAGGTGAAAAGTTAATAAAAGCTTTTCTGCTGCAGCAAAATCAGTGTGTTTGGAATCAACATTTTTAATTTCTCCACGTCTCAGATAAAACTTACCTCTTTATTTAGTATCTGAAAAAAGTTGTCAATATTGGTGTCTCAGTGAGGTTTGTCTTATAACATTAGGAAGTGAAAAACCCATTAGACAATTGTGTAGGGCTTGCTTGGAATTGAAAGTCCTGCATCAGGTTTTGATTCTCATCCCATGTAGAAACAAGCAAGAAGGTGTTGGGACAGAGTGAACAACCTGTATATAAGGTAAGAGTAACGTCTGCTGCGGTGAGAAATTCAACCTACACACAAACTGGTTCTGTCTGG
Organism: Upupa epops; assembly: GCA_013397515.1. Taxonomy (NCBI): domain Eukaryota; kingdom Metazoa; phylum Chordata; class Aves; order Bucerotiformes; family Upupidae; genus Upupa; species Upupa epops. The sequence continues at coordinate 120,087 of VZRI01006884.1, forward strand.
CAGAATTGGTGTTCCAGTTACCAAAAAGGTCCCTGGGGTGTGATCACTGCAAACGTGGGGTGAGACTGCTGCTACCTGGATATTTTTTTTTTATACTGCCACATGCTTAAGGGTCCTTTATCATTCCTGATGGTTTTCTTACTGTGCTGGCTGTGGTGCTTCGTGGTCTGTTTTAGACCCTTCTGATACGAATGGCTAAAATCCACAGCAGGTCACAAAGAACTGGCAAAAAGAAACAGTGCTGTTTTCTTCCTGCAAGGCATATCACTAAGGAAATGAAAACTTAAGAGTTGTCCCAAGGCACATTGATTCACAAAATACCTGCAAACCAGACAGTTTCTCCTCTAGGTAACCGGTCCCAGCTGTCCTTTCACATTCCACATTTTATGAGTGTTTGTCCTGGCAACAGGAAAGGTATTTTTTAAGTCTTTGCAGGATAAAACATCCATTTATTTTGCATAAAATGTTTTGTTTAGCACTCATTATGCACAAGTTTTCAATAGGAAAACCTGCAATTCCAGTTTCAGAGAGTTTAAAAATTCCTTGTATTGGCTCTGAAGTTTAAATCAAGTTGGCGTTCACAGTTGCCTTTGCTGTTGTAGCTGGTTTTCCAGGAAAGAAATGCTAAAGACATTGTATTCATTAAGAGTCCTGACTTGTGTGCAGCAGGGAAAGAAGCCCTTAGTAATAAATCTGTCATGAAAATCAGCAAATCAATACACTACATGCACATGGCTTGAGTGGAAGTTACTTTCTCCTTTTATAACCTGAACATCTTACTTCAGAGTATCCTAGAATTGCTTCAAGATTTGATTCAGCTCATTTCATGGTGTTCTGTCAATTATGTATGAGGATAGAAACAGCTCTGGTTTTATTTGCTTTCTCTTTTTCTTCTCCCGTTTCATCTCTTTTCTTTACACCAGTAGAGGATTTTGTGTTGTGCTTGGACTGATACTAGTATCTTCCACTCTCTCAAATTTCAAGGTCAAGTGTAACTGAGCTTGGTCCCCGTGCCATGAGTCTCTCTGGATGCCATGTTCCCTCCCAGCCTCTACTTTTGGTGACTTCTGAAGCTTGAATTCTACCACATTATAACTCCACTGACAAATACCACTAGAATCATGGCAAAATAGAATCCTAGAACAATTTTGGCTGGAGGAGACCTTCAAAGATCATAGAGTCCTATCTGCACCGTTAAGCCCTGTCCCCAGTGCAACATCTGTCCTTCTTTTAAACACCTCCAGGCATGGGGACTCAACACCCTCCCTGGGCAGGCTGTTCCAACACAACCCTTTCAGGAAAGAAATTCTTCTTGATACCCAACCTGACCCTCCCCTGGCCCAGGTTAAGGCCATTTGCCCTCATCCTATCACTGGCCACTAGGGAGAATAGACCAGCCGCACCTTTCTACAAACTCCTTTCAAATAGTTGTATAGAGTAGTAAGGTCTCTCCTCAATCTCCTTTACTCCAGGCTAAACAGACACAGGTCCCTTATTATTCCAAAGTCAAGCTGAAAGAAAAGCAGCTGGTACTTGACAGGATACACATCTTGGGCTATTGGACTGACCAAAATGCAGACAATTACCAAAGGACTTGTGGCTAATAGTGTAATGGGGATTTCAGTAGCTTAATTCTTGCTTGTGTGGGGAATATCCTCTTTGACTTGTTGACATCTGCTCAATGATCTTTGTCTTCCAGAGCTTTGTCAGGTTAATGTTTCTCCAGCACCTTATTTGTGTTTTATTTTAGTTTTTAGAAGCGGAACTGAGCTCCTGGTGCTCAGCAGAGGAGTGAAACCAGAATTACCCTATTAAGATAGGGACTTAAAACTAAATGCATTTGTTTTCTTCCAGGCTTTGACTTAAGATACTATAAGCAGAATAATTATTCTAAGATCAAACACGTTTGGGCTGTTCAGGATATAGCCTGTGAAGGAAAGACCTATTTTATGGCAGGAGAATGTATAGTTTAGACATTTTCCTTGAGTTTTAGGGGATTTGGGGCTACTGCTGGAATGATTCGTCCTGCTACTCACTTTAGGAATTAACTGCCACGTTTGTAAGAGAAACCCCATCTCCCTAAGGTGAATCCAAATGAGTAGGGCTGCTTGGTGCAGGGTACCAGCCTTTTCTTTAGAGGATGTCCTCAAGCATCGAGCTCTGGATATGGAGGAAAGTTCTAATATTAACACTGATGTTTGTACTTAACACCTATAACTTATTTGATGTTCTTTTTTTCTAGAAAAAAACATTTTTCTTGCATGCTTGAGAATTTTGACCTAGAAAGATACTTGAATGAGATTAGCAGTGCCCATCAGATTGTTTTAATTTGTTTTGGGTAGGCTCCCAGGCTGGTGTATAAGGCTGATTTATATATGCACCCCAGGACACATTCTAAGATCATCACAGTACAGAAAAAGCAGGTCTTTCCCTGTTTTGGATAAATTTCTAATACGAGTACAAGCTGAGTACCGAACATAGGAGACCCCTGGAAATGGCAGTGACTGTCAAATCAGAATGTCTCTGTATGATATTTGAGTCCCTACTCAATTTTCTTCATATGTAGACTTAAAACCTGCACTGAAAGGCTTTAACCAAGAGTACAGAGTCAGGAGATGTTTCTGCAGCCTGTGCTTGACCCAGTCCTGTGGATTCATCTCGTCACAGACCTCAATGCCACATGCCCGTAATACTTTTTCCACCAAGCCCTGGTTCAAACAGATGAGATGCATTTAATGAGCACTACTCAATAGCTTGGTCTCATCCCATTGTTCAATTTGTGGCCCGAGGCCTTATTTACAACATGTTATTCAACCCCTGCTTTGAAAGCAGAATTATTTTTCCCCTGGGGGCTCATCTATAGCACTCATCAAAATAATATGCAGAACATTGAGAGGAGAATTAATTACTTTTCATCACATTTGTGTTAAGTGAGGAGACTCAATGATTCCTGTTTAATGGATGAGATGGGGAAAGAGGGGAACAGAAGTGATGTTCAAAAGTTTAGATTGGGCTTGGACCCAGCAAATAGGGACTATTTTATTTTTTCAGAGTAAACATATTTCCTCTGCTAGTCCTCTTGATTATGGCTGAGAGTTTTTAACCCTTGGAAGACCAGTCTTTGAAGGTGGTTCTGGTGAGCAAGACAGTTTTGGAGGATACTAGGCTTTAGGAAGCCCCTTTTCAACCTTGCAATGTCATTTCTCTGCTCCTTCTGCACTACTGGTGCCATTCTCAGGTTTTCTCAGGTTCAGTGCCTCCTGATGTTGGCAACCTCAGAAATCTTTTTGAGCTTTTTTGATCCAAAGCATGTAGTGTCAAATCTTTAATAGCTGAACTCTTTTAGATGAACATTTTAAGGTCTGGAAACAGAATGAAAAACTTTACTTAAATACAAAAAGTGGTAGACGTTTAGTCAGAATATTTTAACCAGAAAATGAAAATGGTACCTACTGAGGGAAGGCTGTATATAACAGTCACAACTACCGGCTGTACCTGTCGTAAGTTCAGCCTTAGAGGTCTGTTTGAATACATGGAAAGAGAAAAAAGCCATCGTTCTTGAGTTGATTTTGTTCTGCTGGCATTATGACACGTCTCTGATGCAGCTTGAGTACGCAAAATCATACAAGAGCCTGTGTCTTACAGGAACACTTACACCTCTATTCTAGTTATTATTTATATTCTAACCAATTTCAGAGTTCATTTCTGGTTGTCTTTGCTTTGCTAGATACATATAAAAACCCCTCAAATTTATGCCAACCCTCCCCCCCCATAAATTAACAAATCCCCACAGAATAAGAATTGAAGGCATAAGATAATGCTTCTAGCCAGAAGTGACCATGGCAAGTGTCTGGTTACTATAGCAATCGCCTTGAAGCACGTGACCAGCATGAGAATTGTGATGTACTTCAGAGCCTTTTCTCTTGTCTGAGTTTGATGTCTTCTCCACAGAGGTGTTAGGCAAGGTCATCTGTGCTCCACTGAAACAGCCAGATGGATGGGTAATGCAAACTATCATTGTGCAGCTCTCACTGGACAGAAAACAGTGTCTTCGGTTCATAGATTTGAATTTGTTTGATCATCAGCTCACTGCAAGTGCTGCGAGGAATTATTTTTCTCAGTCTAACATCTTTTAAACCCAGGTTTTGGCCACCTGTATGACAATTGGTGCTATGTAGGTGTTTTGTGGAGCACTTCAAACTGGACAAACAATGCTACCTCTGCAACACTGGAGAACCACAAGGAAAATAGAGCTGGGAGATCTTATTCACATTTTATTGCTTTTGCTTTCCTTTTCCAATGTGATTTATGGAAAGACTAGAAATGCATATCACAAGTATTTCTTGGAAGGTGGCTTTGTAGTCCTTGGCTGCCTCCCTATCCTGAGCAGGTTCATTTCCAGGTCAATCATGTATCATAAATCCAGGTTATTAATCTCTCCCTCTTTCTTTATCTCGTTCTTAACCAGGTATTAAGACCAAAGACAGATAAGGCACTGTCCAGCATTTTGGTTGAGGTAGCAAACGTTTGGAATGGTAGGTCTTGCCAGGTGCTGTACTGGAGCTATCTGGTTCTTAGCACATTGAGTGTCCTCCTGGCACTTACCTTGGATTTTTGGTTCAAGTCCTCTTTGCACTGACTTGAGCTGTGTGTTCTCAGGAACAGTTAGCAGTTTATCTGCTACTGATTCTCTTTGTGCCCTATTAATTAAGGAGGGAACTGATAGGGAATTGCATGTAGAAATGCTTGTTTCTGTGATGGGTTATTTCATCATCATAAAAGTAATTTGTTGAGGCTGTTTGGTGTAATTAAATGAGAACTCTAACTCTTTCCTGTAATGGCTTGGTTTAATGGTTTCTGTTGGCTTTTCCACCTGCCCCATATCCCCTCTATTGTTCCCCTCTTATCAGGGTAAGGCAGCTGGAAGCAGAAGGTTCAGCTCAAGGTAACCATCAGAAACTCCTGTAGTGTCAAGTCAATAAATCCCAGATGACCACGTGTGGCGCAGAAGATACACAGCACTTAGCACACACGACATTTAATGGCACTGAAGGGATTTTAAATGTATAATCCTAACTGACAAAATACAGGTGTCACCATTTGAGCAACTCCAGTATTTTCTTGCCTTTAAAAACTCCTAAAAGGAAAATGCTCTTAAAAATGCTGTGGAATCAAGGCTCTGTGTTTGTGGCATTGCAGAACAGTCAGGGTGGAGAGAGATCTCTGGAGAGCATCTAGTTTGATGCTTGTCTCGCACCACAGTCAGCTAAGGCAGGTGCTCAGGGCCTTATTTGGTCATGTTTTGGATATTTCTAAGGACTGAGAATTCGTATGTTGAAAGTATTTTTTCCCTTATGTTTAAATGCAATTTCATGTATTTCAGTTTGTGCTTCATTGTCTCTTTTCATGCTGCTGGGCAAGATCATCTAGTCCAATCCCCCTGCCACAGCAGGATCACCTGGACCAAGTTGCACAGGAACAGATCCAGGTGGGTCTTGAGCTTCTCCAGAGAAGGAGACTCCATAACCCCCCTGGGCAGCCTGTTCAATGCTCTGTTACACTCACTGTGAAGAAGTTCCTTCTGATATTTATATGGAACCTCCTCTCTTCCAACTTGTACCCATTGCCCCTTGTCCTATCACCACATAACCTTGAGAAGGGCCTGGCTCCACTGCCCTGACCCTCACCCCTCACATATTTATAGACATAAATGAGGCCATCCGTCAGCCTCCTCACCTCCAAGCTAAAGAGACCCAGCTGCCTCAGACTTTCCTTATAAGGGAGGTGCTTTACTTCCTTCATCATTTTTGTTGCTCTTCAGTTTGCCCAGCAGCTCCCCATTTAACCACACAGGTCTTCTGGCTTCCTTCC
>VZRI01006884.1:126141-141806 GCA_013397515.1 Upupa epops
GTCCAGGGTTGTGATTCTGCTAGGTATTCTATTCCTACCACACGAGACCCTGAACCCCACCATCTCATGGTCTCTGCAACCAAGGCTGCCCTCAACCTTCACTGCTTCAACCAGACCATTGGCAAGTACAAGATCCAGCAGCGCTCCTCTCCTAGCGGACTCCTTCACCATTTGCATCAGGATATTGTCACCAATGCACTGGAGGAACCTTCTAGACTGTGGATGTCTGGCTGAGTAGGTCTTCCAGCAATCCCCCATGAGAACCAGGGCCTGTAGCTGTGAGGCTGCTGTCATCTGCTTGTAGAAGACCTCATAATTTTCCTCATTCTGATCTGTTGGCCTGTAACAGACATCCATGACAGTGTCACCCATGCCAGCCTGCCCCTTGATCCGTACCCACAAAATCTCAACTCTCTCTTCATCCCCCTGCCACAGCAGGATGACTGGAGAAGTCTCTCTTGAAAATCTGCTCTCTTTTCAGCTGTCAGGGAATCCTCCTGCAGTCCTATTTCCTCTTTCTTTTCCAGGTTGAAGACCCATATCAATACAGAATCAGAACTATAGTAACAAATCCCATTTCTTTTAGGGACAGATGAACAAGTGATAGATTTGGCTGAGAGACACTTTGTTCTTTATCCCATTTACCCCCTCTAAGCTTTTAGAGCAGTTGTGTGTGATTTAAGTTTTCTTTGTGAAATATTCAGAAACATCAGATTATTTTTTCTTTTGAATTATGCCAGAAACATTATTGTGAGAAGAAAACACATGATATATCATCACCACATGCTTTAACAATTTGCCTTAACCCAAGGGTCACTTCTTAGCAGGAATAAACCAGTATCAGAGAGAGACTGATGTTGACCCTAGTTTATGGTTATTCTCTCAAACATCTCTACAGATTCCACAAACCATTTCAATGACAGTCTGACGCTGATAGCAGCTGACTGCTGTACGTCTTCCCCAAAATACTCGCTGTGACTGCTGCTCTAATTGTGGCAGAGCAGATGCAGTGTTGGATAACACCCACCTCCTTCAGCATTTGGAACTTCCTTTAATTTTACATCAGATATTTCTCTTTAGTGCAGGATTTACTACTGCTTGCAGTAACAAAGAAGTCACTCTTGAAATAAAAAGAAACAAAAAGGGGAGATTTTTGTGTTGTTACACTGTTTGTATTTTCTTTGCACTGCAGATGTTTGTTGTGTTCACAGCCAGCTGGTCATGGGGGAGTGTGCTCATGCCTCATTGAGTCCTTTCCACATTCTCCAACCTCTCCTTTGCTGAGTAAGCAGTTCAAGTGACTTTTCTCTTTTGTTCCCTGGCCTTTGCTACTGTCGTAGAAGGAGGGCAGGTTACACGGCAGTTTTGTTCCTGCATAAGTGGAACAGTACGGGTTTTTTTTCCTTTGTAAGGTTTTCACATATGAATGTTGCTGTGGTGTCCTTTCAAACCAGGGAGGAGATGATTTATTTTGGTAGTACAAACTATCACCTTGTGCTATGTCAGTCACCCTGCTTTTGTCTGTTCTAATACTGAGACTGGGAATTGTCTCTGAGATGTTGCGAGATGGGCTTGGGGACAGGGTGTGTGTCAGCCAGGGTGTAGGGTGCCTGCAAAGTACTGTGTAGAAGTGCTGGAGTGTATCCAGAGAAGGATACTGAGGCTTGTGAAGAGTCTCTTCTCACTGGTTTCAAGTGAAAGGACTGGAGGAAGTGGCTATGAAGTGCACCAGGGGAGGTTTGGGCTGGATGTCAGGAAGAATTTCTTCAACAAAACAGTTATCAAACTTAGGAACAGGCTGTCCAGGGCATGGGTGGGGTCACCATCCCTGAAGGGATTGTGGACCTGATGCTTAGGGATGTGGTTTAGTGGTGACTTGGCAGTGCTGGATTGAAAGATCATCAAGTCCAGCTTAAAGGTCTCTTCTAACCAGAGTTTCTGTGATTGTGTGATCATGTTTCTTCTTTGACCACAGCCAGGCAGGGAGAAGCACTGGTGTCTTCTCAGGTGCTGTCCCATCATTTCTGAGGAGGAAAGCACAACCCTTTTGTGATGAACATGCTATCTCTTTGGTGTTATGACACACATTTATTCTTTCTGCCAGATGGAACAAAAGGCCACAGTGTGCACTGTTCAATGAGACTTCTGTCTTCCAGAGCTCACTCTGAGTGGGGAGAGAAGAGAACAGCTGATGAGAAAATAACTGGTGAGCCAGGTTGCCCACAGATGTATTACATCATAGAACGGCTCAGGTTGGAAGGGACCTTAATGTTCATCTATTCCAACCCCCTGCCATGGACAGCGATGCCTCTTGACTACCCTTGGTTGCTAAAGGCCTCATCCTATCTGGCCTTGAACACCTTCAGGGAGGGGGCAGCCACAGCCTTTCTGGGCAATTTATTCTACAGTCTCTCCGCCCTTGTACTGAAGAACTTCTCACTAAGATCTAGTCTGAACATCCTCTTCTTCATTTTCCAACTATTTCCTGTTGTCCTATTGCTAGATCTCCATATGAAAAATCTCTCTCCAGACCTCCTGGAGGTTTCCTTCGAGTTCTGGAAGGCAGCTATAAAGTCCCAACAGAATCTTCTCTTCCCTAGGCTGAACAGCTTCAGCTCCCTCAGCATAACAAAGGTGCTTCAGCCCTTTGGATCATCTTTGTACCCTCCTATGGACTTGCTCCAACAGTTCTCTATTCTTATGATGGGGACACCAGAACTGGGTGCAGATGGGGTCTTACAAGAGCAGAAAAAGGAGAAGAATCCCCTCTCATGCTCTGCTGGGCACACTTCTCCTGATGCTTCCTGGAATACAGGTGGCCTTCTGGGCTGCAGGAGTGCACTGCCAGCTCATGTTGAGATGCACCATCTCTAGAAATATTCCGGATGAGGTTGGATGGGGCTATGAGCAATCTGCTGAGTGGGTCAGCAAGACCAGGACAGGGATTCGCAATGCCAGAAGGACATTAATATGCTGGAGTAGGTCCAAAGAAGGGCAGTGAAGCTGGTGAAGGGTCTGGAGAACAGATCTGATGAAGAGTGACTGAGGGAGCTGGGGTTGTTCAGTCTGGAGAAGAGGAGGCTGAGGGGAGACCTTATTGCTCTTTACAACTACCTGAAGGGAGGTTGTAGAGAGGTGGGGGTTTGTCTCTTCTCCCAAGTCACTACTGATAGGATGAGAGGAAATAGCCTCAAGTTGTGCCAAGGGAGGTTCAAACTGGACATCAGGAGAAATGTCTTTCATGACAGAGTGATCAGGTGTTGGAACTGGCCGCCCAGGCTCAAAAAACGAGTAGATGTGGCCTTGGGGAACAGGGTTTAGTGGGTAGAGTGGGGTTGGGTTTATGTTTGACTTGGTGATCTTGGAGGTCTCTTCTAATCTCAGTGATTCTGTGAACTCGGCTCTGGGTTCAGGTGTGGTCCCTCGCTGCTAGAAGCTCATCGAGCCCACCGGGGCCGGGGTTAACTGCAGAACTGGAGCCTCGGGATGGCACCTTCTTGAAAGGAAGCTGGAACGAGGTGGGACTCGCAGAGAAGGAGCGCTGGGTCCCGCCCCCGGCCCCGCCCGCGCAGGGACTGGGCGGCCGCAGCTGCCACGGGTGGCCCTAGGCCGGGTTGGGCTCGGCGGAGCGCGGCGGGAGGATGAGCGAGGAGGCGGCTCAGAGGAGCGACAGCGGCGACAGGTGCAACGGCGGGAACCAGCGCAGGAAAAGACCGCGGAAGGTGGGAGCGGGGCGGGGGGCGGCCCTGGGCGCAGCGGCTCTCAGCGGGACGGAGGGGTGCGGTTAGCACAGGGTGTGGGTTGTGGCTTCTGGCGGACAACCTGCCGCCCCTCCGGCTCGACGGCACCGGCCATTCAGATAGAGGCTGGGTGTGGGGTGTTTGTATGGCAGGCAGCAGTTTCGATGGGTTGGAGTTGGTGTGAGAAGATCGTTTGGGCAGGAGAAACCTCAAACCTGCAGTCGGTAACGGTGACTGGTGTTCTGCTGCCCCATTTTTCTCTAGCTGCTTTTTAAGCCTTCAGGTGACTACTTCGGTCACAGCCCGGGTTATAACCCAGCGACGAAGGATGCGCTGCCGGCTTTCCTGCCGCCCGTGGTAGCCCAGCGGTGCTGGTGAAAAACACGAACCACACCCAGTTCCCAGGACACTTTCTCTGTGTCCCCTTGCAGGAATGTTTCGTTGATGATGTACAGCGTGTCCTGCGTCTTCATCCACAGCTCGAGGTGTCTTTTTTCTAATGGCTTTAATTGCCTGCTATTTATTTCCAGTTGGGTTTTCCCTCCCTCCCCTTAAAGAGAGAAGATGTTGGTGGTTCTGCGTGATTATAATGTCATAAATTGTTTTTATATTTATTCCTTCCTGTTCCCCTTCTTTAATTTTAATTGGTGTAACACAAGTTACCCCACTGAAATATGAAGGTGAGGAAGAATGTAATCCATACAAAGTATATTCATTCACTGGTGAATCCTTCGGCCCCTCCTTCTGCTTAACATTTGCATTTTAGCCATTTGTCTTGCTCATAGCCATTGCTGGCTACAAATGGAAATAACCTGCATAGCTGCAAATGGATGCTTTTTCAGGGACTTGTGCTAGGATTTTAATCCAGTGAAGAAAAGCTGCTTTGTAGTAGGTGCCACTTGGAGGTTTTGGGGAAGATTCTGTGCATGTAGAACCAGAAGGTCACAAGAGAATCAATTCTAAGCAAAAAAAATGAACAAACCTCTCCTCACCCCACCCCACTGTGCTGGAATATTGCCTGGATCTCTGCACAGCGGGGGATTTTATATAGCACATTGGTCTTACATTTAAGCACAACTGAGCAGCCCAGGGAATATCTGCCTTGTCTTCTTACCCCCAAATTTGGAAGGGGGTTGTGTGGGTATGTAAATCCTTACAAGGAAGTAAAAATAAAATAACCGAGTGTATCCCTGGTGTTTTCATTTGTTTGTTAGATAACCTGGGAACAATATCATGCTGATGGAGATGTTTTGAGGGTCTAAGGAATCAAATTGGGTGTTCCCATAATTTCTTTTTAATTCTCATGTATGATGTTTATTGGTTTGTCATTGTTTTTGAAGTCAAGTGGTCCAGAGCCTTTTGGGATTGAAACACAAGAATATCCCACTGCTGCCAAACAAGTGTTTAGAATGCATCAAGTCTACAGCAGGAGTCTTCCAACAGCTGAGGCACCTGCATTCTCCAAAACTATAATCAATGTTTGGGTAACTGTTATAACTAGAAAATATTCATTGGGTGTTTTCAATCAACAAATTACACTAAACAAGTGTTAATTGCTCCATTTGGATGTGGTAGGTGCTGGTGCCTTGGATCTGGTATGGGATTAGCTTTCAGGAATTATAGAATGGTTTACGATGTAAGGGACCTTGAAGAACATACAGTTCCAACTCCCTAAACCTGCACCTCCCACTGCAGCTTTAGTCTTGGTGACTTCGCTAGGAAATAGAGCTCCAGGCTTTAATAATCCATTTTACATTCTAAGAGTAATTTTTCTAAAACCTAAAAAAATAGCCTTTTTTTTTTGAAATGAGACACACCCTGGAGTACCAAAGAGTACATGAATTGCTGTGTGTCAATGAGGTAGGCACAAACCCTTTTGGGAGCAGAGATGAAAGCACCATGTGCCAGAGCTCCAAAAAGAAAAGCATTGTTTCCTGTTTTCAGGTCATGAACTAGTTTTGCTGAAGGAAGCTGCATTGCACCATCCAACCTGCCCTCTATCTGTTTTGTGGGAGTTGATCTCTTTTGTGTGGATAATGAAATATTAATTGAGACAGATGTGGCTGATCAATATATTGGGAGAGGCAAACACTGCGTCTTGGATACAGTGTTCAGCTGGATCTCCTGTACTCCAGGATGGTGTCCATGCTAGGAAGGGATATTGTAAGGTTTTCTCAAATTTTAAGCAATACCCTGGAGGTTTTGGGTTTTTTTGCACCTTTAAAGTACAACATTTAATTTTTCAGTGTGGGAAAAGCTTAAATTGTTCATAAAATGGAGAAAATTTGCTACCAACCCCAACCCAACTTCAATCCCTGTGATTCACGACTGGAGCTTTATGTGTTCCAGTGATTCACAAGAACGTTTGTAAATCCAGAAGATTAACACCCAGATTTGCTGTGGTGCTTCCCTAGTTAACTGGGTTACAGTGATAATTTCCAATACTTTAGTGTGTTTTGGGAACTTCTGCATTTTGCCAAGTGTGTTATGAAGTGTCCAAGTACCAAACTCCTATAATTCTTCTTCAGAATGTTATTTTCATTACAGATGAAAACCATCTACTATCGGTCATGGTGCAGAAACTGAAGCTCGTTTCCCCCATGTAGTACTAGTAATGCCAGTGGAACAAATGAAATTGGATATATTAGATGAGATTCTTTCAGCGGAAGTTCTGTACTGGCTAATGTTGTCTGTTAGCACTGTACAACCTAATTACTTTAGATTATTCAGTCCATGCATAAGGTATTTGTGATCCGTTGTGGAGCACAAGCGCAGTGTTGGTCACTGATGTTCAAGAATAAGAAGGAAGAGGTGAAAGGTAGAAGAGATTGGCTTTTGTGTGCTAAAGCAAAAGATTATTTGAGTGGAAAAGGAAATGAGGTTCCTCAGCAGCCTTCTGCTAGGTTCAATCAGGTAAAGAGCCAAGAGAAACATGATTAATAATAAGGTGTGATTTCTGTAATGAATTGCTGGAGGAGATTCAGCTGAAGAGGTGGTTCTTTCTCCCATGTTTCCTATCTCTTTACCCGTATAATTTATGGTGCTGGAATAGTCACGGTGTGGCTACTTAGTTCTATAAAAGTATTTGATTACCTGGTTGTTCCACTTTTCCAGCTATGAAATTTAGCAGAAAATTGGATGCCATCAGAAGCAAAATTCGAATTGGTGTCCGTCTCTGCCTGAAAATGGTATAGGGTCTTGTATGGCAGCAGTTTCAATTTGCTGCACAGTGTTTCCTCTAAACTACCTTCATTTCACACAAGTGGGGTCCCACTTGGCTTCCTCTGCTTGTTGCTGCTTCCTTTGCTACCCTGTTGTGACCAGTGACAAATAGTGGCACTATTAGATGGTCCAACAGAGGTGAATCCAGAGTGTGCTTCCTTTTCCAGGAGAGCTCACATTCTGTCATTTGAGACAGATTTTCTTTTAACTGATACACAGCCAAATGGGAGACAGAATGTTAACCCAGCTAATAGGTGTTGGATATTATTAATGTTACTAGCTTTATTCTTTGAGCTAAACCAGGTTTAGAGAACTTGAACAGCTTTGCTTTCAGTTCACCCAGTTTAGATGAAAGTCAAGAAGCAAAGAAATGATGCTAGAGTTTGCTCTGAAAAGAGTACACAGTGGAGAAAAGTCGCTGTTGAGGATTGCATCAGCAGAAAGCCCTGCTCCTCTCACAGCAGCCCTGTGGTGGTTGACACTCAGGAGAAATAATTTCCATTTACTTACAGCAGTGATGCAGGGAAAACAATAATGGGAAATGCAGCCTAATGTCTGGGCTGCATTTATTGTTGTCATTGTAGTGTTTTTTCTGGTATCACTAAGTGTGTAAGGCAGAGCATGTGATAGTGGTCTTTATGTTCTGGTGTACCACCATCACTTTAAGCATCATCCTGCCTCTGGGGTAGGATGGAATAAGCAATGAACAAGCCTTAGAACTGACGTACAGGTACTTATTCATTATGCATTTTGAAATGATTATATATTGGGTTTAAATTTGTTGTGGGGTGGTTTTGCTTTTACTAAGGGACTTATAAAGTGACAGTGTATTACTAAGTAATAGAACTTAGTAAAGTGCGTTAGCTTTACACAAGTGCTACATTTCACAGATTAGATCCTGTGAAGATTGGAGGTAGGAAATAATCTGGATAAGGCAAGTGAATTTTCTACCATGTTTTGTTGAGCCTGTATCCTCCTGCCACACATTCTGGACTCCTGATTTATCATTTGCAGCTCTTGCTCATTTTCACTAGTGTTTGTCAAACATCAGTTGAGTCAGAGAAGCGAGTCCCTTCTTCCCCAGCAAGCTTCCCTCCTTCCTTCCCTGCAGGATGCCTGGAGCTGTCAACTTTTCACATATTGTATCACATCGGTGCATCCTGCAGTCCTGTCACGCATTCCCGCAGGCCAGCGGTGATGGGACTTTGCTCAAAGCTGCCTGTCTTGACTCTCCAGGGACACTGGGAACCATGCTGGCGGCAGCCACATGGCTGCTTTCTGCCTCCCCTCCTGCTATATCTGATGGAAGAGCATCTGGGGGAAGGATTTTAGCAGCACAGTAGGGCAGTGAATAGGACTAATACTTTAAATAACCAGACCATGCACTCTTTAGTCTTCAGGTTTTTTAATGTTTGCTTTCTGCTCTCCTGAGCCAACACTGGACCACATGAGACTTTAGCTCTTCATCGCTCTGGTGGTCTGTCAGCAGCATATCCACCATCTATTATCTGCTTCTCCCCATCAGAACAATCTGTTCTACCCAGCTCCGTATTCCTGCTGTTGTTGGATGATGCTTGAGGTGGCAGTTCTGGGAAGTTTTTCCACTCTACAAATGAAGGCTCATAATATGCGGCATGTAGATCTTCTGGGTGGGTACTGTGAGCCCTGGAACTCTGAAATATAAGGAACAGAGGGAGGTCAAGAAAATCATAAGATGGTTGGAAGCTCTTACATACTCATTTATTTGCAAGAATTGTTTCCAAGTCTTTCTAAGCTGATCAACTGTGTTGCTTTTGTCTTGATGACAGAAATTGCAGAGCTAAAAGTTTGGACTTGTTGTTCTAAGGATAATTCAGTATTATCAGACTTGATTTTCAGCATAAATTTGCTGTATTCACTGAATCATGGGATCCTACCTTATTTTGGCATTTTCTCCTTTATTGTCACTTCACTTCAGTGGGCTCTGGCATCAAACACAGGTGGGAATGGAGATAAGCCAGTGTTTAAGGCTCCCTCAGTAATTTCTGAAACTCCACGAGAGAGGCAGTGAATTGTTTTAGGTTGTGTTTTTATAAACAATTCATAGCTGATAAATTGCACTTTGGAAGAGTAAACAGGGTGCTGCCATAGTTGAGGCTATGAAGAACATTGCTAATAGCTCTGAGATAACATAAAGTGTGAAGTGATGAAGTTTACAAACAGTTGATATTCTTTGTGATTCCAAACTCTGTGTCTGACTGAATTAAAATTGTACTTTCCTGTGGCCAAGAAAATTTGGGTTTGCATGTTTTAAATCTCTGATATATCTAGCAGCTTTCAGAATCAGAGCAGATGTCAGTGTGTAAATGTCAGGAAACAGTGGTGGTTATTCATCACACAAACCATTAGAAACTTCATCTGACTAGCCTGTTAGGCACATTGCTGTGATCTGATCCAAAACATGAATGAACAGATGCAACTGTGAGGAGAAGCAGGCTCCGGGTTGTCTATATGTGCTTTGATGTGGGGTTTTAGGTCTGTTTATGTGGTGGTGGGTTTTGTTTTCCTTTGCAGGGCAACAAGACACAATGGGCCATAGTATGCACTGTATGTCACTGTAGGGTTGGTTTGGCCAGTGGGGCTCTGTTGGTTTCCCTCAGAGCATGATCCTCTCTTAGTGCTGTGCATACCTACGTGAACATCAGAAACCAGAAGCACAGATTTTCCAGTCAGTCTATGATTCATGCTCATTAGCTTCGAAAAGCTGAAGAAAGACTCTTTATGGGCTGACATTTCCATCTATGCTGTAACTGCTTTACTTGCACTGAGGACAGAGTGGTTGACTGCTCAGTTTGCAAAAACAAGGGGAAGAGAATGGTGGGAAGGGATTTCTGTGCCTCATCAAAAGGTCACTGTCCTGCCGAGGGCTGACTTGCGGTCACTTGGCTGTGCTTGGATGTTTAAGCGTTGGGGGGCCTTGGTGAATGATACTTATTGCTGTCTGTCTTACATGCCTCTCTCCCTCCCATTTGTCAGCAGAACCGCTTTTCTCATTTCTCACAGCCACATCCTCAACAGAAGCAGCAAGCATTGTCTTTCAGTGGTACAACAGCTGCCAGGAACTCATTATGCACTAATGGGTCCTTTAGGATGCAAGGTTGGGCCTTTGCAGTGTGAGCTTCCCTGTGCAGCCCCTTGGAAATGGAACTGATGGCAATTAGGGTGGTGATGTACAAGGTGCCTTTCCTAGAAATAGGTGTTGTAAACCAGTTGCTGCCACTGAACAGGAATAATATGGTCTGGCTTGGATTTACTCAGCAGTTTATGTAAATGGTATCCTCAGATTTCTTGTGAATTAGCAAAAAAGTCTGGCTGGAGATCTTTATCCCCCAAAGAGAAGCTCTGTTAATACAGAGGGAAACAGAACCGTTGGGATTGGGATGGTTTCCAGTGTCCTCAGCCACCTCATTTGTGCAACCTTGCTCAGAACTAAGTTTTGAAACCTCCGGGCTTACGGCTTCATATTTCTCCATTCCAAGGCTGAGGGCATGGTGTGAAAAGTGGCATCAGATGGCCCTGCCACTACTTGGATTGGGCATGGCTTGTCCTTCCTGACAGCTAGAGGGAGAAGCCAATCTCGGCTTGAGTAGGAAACAAGGGACAGATATTAGGAACTGGGAGTGGAGAGATGATGGAGCTATCTTGTGTGACACTTGAAATGCTTGACTAGGTAATCAGAGAGAAAATTCTGGATGGCTTTTGCTGTGATGTGCGTATAAAAAACCTTTATTGGAGCAGTGTGAAAAGCACTTCATCATTTGGTGGGGTTTTTTTCTCTCTAGAATGTGATTTGTAGGAAAACAAATGAAACAAGAATGGGATTCACAGTCTTAGCTGCCTTCAGACAAACCCCAGGCCTCATTTTTAGAGCCTGAGTTGGAGTTTGCTGATGTTAATGGAAGGATTTATATCGCCTTTAGTAATTGTGACAGATTTGCTTTATAATGGCTTTGAGAGTCCCTCAGGAATGAGCTCACTATTTCCTTGTTTCCCGTTGATATTTATGGCATGTGGCTACATTAATAGCTGAATTAGGGTCAATTTTTTATATATCCAGAGCTTGGACTGATAAATTCTGAGGCCAAGCCTTAATCCTTCATAGGAAATCTTTTCCTTACTCCTCAGTAAAATTACCTGAATTGTATTGCAGTAGTAGCGATGACCATTAGTACATGTTGATATTGATGGAGAACCTGTAGTGCCATTAGCCCATTTCCCAGCTTGTGCCTTAAGATTCAGCAAACATACACCTCACCCTGGTGTAAGACACGAGGGACTGATCTGAAATGTTGCTGAGCACTTGGTTTCCCATGAGAATATGAAGTTGTGAGTTGGTTTTCAAACATGTTTTGGTTTAAGAGCTCAGTTGCTTGTGTGTGTCTTGGCACAGATGTCACTTGCTCATAGAAAGCAGGGAGCTTCCAGCAGGAAATGGCAGAGTTCTTGGGTTTCAGGGGCATGAGCTGATATGATATTAAAAATGTATGCATAGTTTCTCTCACTTTCTTAAGGCTTAAGAGTTAAGCTTTTATACAGGACAAATTGCAGAGCTCTCACTGCTGCCAGCTGCATGTATTGCAAAGAAGTGGTTTTTAGTACCCTAAGCAGGATTCCTGGCAGCCAAAAAAGGTAGGCAGGGACTGTAGATTCCTGGGCTGAGCAACAACCATTGATGTCTCATCTGTACTAATGTGCAAGATCGCATAACTCAGGCTTTACAGGGATCTCAAACAGCAGCAGGCCAGAAAAGACCACTGAGGACCCTTGGGGACAGGAGCCTGTTTTGTTAAGGGATGATAATGCTGGCACAGACTATAGACAGAGATAAATGTCTGTGATTACATTTAGGTGTGCAGTTAGGCTGTGTGTAACCATTTGTATTCTGAGCTTTTGGAAGACTCTGCTAAGCTTCACACAAGTAATTAATTAATACTTAAAAGCCCAAAGAGAGGTTACAGAAGGTGTGATATCAATTTATATGTGTAAATATTCCCCGGTATCTCAATGGATACACATTTATGTCATCTCAGAAACATACCATTGAAGATGCTGAGGATATTGAGAGCAACCTGCTAATCACACCAAGCCTAAAGGTTATTGTGGTACAGAGACTTTTGTTAAATCCTGTTCTGCAATCTTTTAATTCCCTTTGGTGAAATGTTACTTAAGTGATGTTTTTAT
The DNA here is from genome assembly GCA_013397515.1 of Upupa epops. Taxonomy (NCBI): domain Eukaryota; kingdom Metazoa; phylum Chordata; class Aves; order Bucerotiformes; family Upupidae; genus Upupa; species Upupa epops. The sequence continues at coordinate 138,324 of VZRI01006884.1, forward strand.
AACATTTTAGTGTGTGTAAATGGGGGTTATGAAGGGTATTTTAGAGATAAACCTCATTCTTTGCTTTCATAGCCAGGTATGAATGTGCCGGTTTTGGTTTTTATGTACATACAGGTAGTGGAGAGATTGACTTTGTATAGTTGTAATGGCAGTTGCAACTAAGAAAGATCAAGAAATGTTGACACGTAACAGCTTCCCTAAAATAGGTGTTTAGTGAGATGGAGGTGATGTGTGGCTTTTCCTGTTGGCAGTTTGATTCTGGAGATTTCTGTGGATCACCTTTAGGATCTTGTGTTATTCATATACACTGCTGTAAAAAAAACCCAGCAAAGGCAATGTTGAAATGAATTCCATCCTTTGACCTCTTTGTGGTAACTTCTTCTGTGAAGAAGAAGTTTTGTGGTAAACATGCTTCTGTGGCATGTATTAGTGTTCTTGGAAAAAGAGTCCAGATCAAAGGCACACCTGGAATTAGCATATCTGCAGCAGGCTTAGCATTTTTTAGTTCTGATTATGTTCCCAATAAGGGTTTTCATGTAAAACTAGGCAAAGACACAAGTGGAATAAGACAGTGTCAACAAATAAAGTTAATTGCGTAAACGCAACCAGTTAGAGCAGAAGGCTCTGAAATCTGTATCCTGAGGAAGACTGGCCGTGTAGAGCTGTATTCATGTCAGCTTTACCAGCAGAAACCCAAAGAAACTGCACTGCAATCAGTAGAATTATTTGTGTGCTCTTGTTGTGAATAAAATTTTTTGTCAAAATTTGCTCTGTTATAATCATTGAAGGTTAAACCGGCAGTGGAAAGAAGTAGCTAAGACAGACGTAGAGGAGCTCAGGAGAAACCATTGTATGGGCCCAGGTTTTTGTCAGTGTGCTGGTTTGTTCATCACTAGAGTCCTCAAGGTGCGCAGCAGTCACATCTCTGGTAGATTTATTAATCTTATCCCCTTAATTTTATTTCTTTTGAAACAAAAGTTGGCCACTTGTTCCTGGGAGCAAGAACTAGTTTTTGGTAAGGTTTCCTTTGGCAAAACCCACTTACCTCTATTCTACTAGGAAACAGCCTTATTTTTGCTGTTAGCCTCTGTCAGTTCCATACTAGTTTGCTTATGAAGGTCCGTTTGACCTTATTAAAATAAAAACACCTCAGAAGATTGGAATTCATTTGACACAATTAATTCTTAACAAATTCCTGTTGGCTGTTCCCGATGATCATTACCTCCTTTATATTGGGGCCTCTCGGCTATTGTTGAAGTCCTCAGGGTATCTTTGTGAAGGTTATCCAATTTTTTTCTGGAGATAGAGTCAGCAGGAAGCTGTTTGCCAGTTTCAGTTCTGCTGAGCCATGCAGGTGTCATTAGGGCCAGCTTCAAAGCTTCCTTGGGAGGCTGAGAGTGAGAGAGCATTTCCTGCAGCAGTGTGACAGTCTCCATGTACCTGAGATTTCAGAGGGCAGAAAAGACAGGAGTCATTTGACTCTTCACTGGGGTTTTCGTAGCAAACCTCAGCCTTGAATCCAATTGCAGCTACATTTTCCACAGCCCCATGGTGATGTCGGTTTGACTGCTGCTGGTTTTTATAATAACTAAATATATGATAAGTGTAGACAAAGGAAATAGCCATTAGCTGCAGCTGCTGCTACCAAGTACACTCAGTTTATCAATAAAAAGAGATGTTGTTCCTGAGCCTATTGTCTCTCTGTCACCAGCTCCAGTCTCTTGAGATTTTGCCACAACAGTGATGCCGCAGGGGATTATAGTAATTAGCCCACACTGGCAAAGAAAAGGATACAGCCTCCTACAACAGCTTGACCAGATTTGGGAGCAGCAATGGTGCTGCCCCTTCATGGAAGAAAAGGTGGTGGATCTCTGGTTCCTTCATAAATAACTAAATGTGTCTGACAGATAAATGAAATGATGGAGAAATTGAAAGAGTGAACTCAAGAATGAAAGACCTGTCATTGGTAAAGGAATGGAGATGCCTATGTAGGGATCTGTGAACACACCAACCTGCAGAAGTCAAACACAAAGTGATGCTACAATAGAAAGCAATGCCAGTCACGTGTTTGGCATGCTATCTATGTGTAAATAATCATGTGATATGTGAACAGGGAATCTCTTCTGACCACACACTGCTATATCCAAACAAAGCGGCAGTTATTTTTGCCTCACCAGAAGGGACCTCCTGCCGTAACCTTACAGAGTACGTCCTAGTGTGGCATCTCTTTCTAAAAAAGAAAGAATTACTATTCTGTTCTTGAAAGTTCTTGTCCATGCTGCATGTCTCTTGCACCTGAATTCTGTGGAAAAGTGTGGGAGTGATCTTCAGGTTATGGAGAGGTCTTGAGGCAAGTCAAGGCGAAATAGCAAAAGAAACTGTTCCAAACCAGGTACTTCAGCAACCTGCAGCTAAACAGACTCCTGGGTTGTGTGGCTGTTTATGCACTGGTGAACACTACTCTATGGAGCACTGAGTGGTTCTGGAGATTATGATCCAGACAGTTTTTGTCTGGGGATTATTTTATTCTTTTCCATCCCCAGGTTCCTCATTAATTCTGAGTCTTGTTTGGCAATGATTCTTGTTGTTCAGTGCGGTCATTTCCTCTGCAGAAATGTGTCATCAGGGCAGAAGATATTTGCTGTTCTTCCCCCGCTTTTCATTAAATTCTTTTTTCCTCTCCATCTAGGGGTTTCTACAGCTGTCTCAGACTCAGTAGCAAATTTTGTTCCCAGATATGGGATTTCATATTTTAAGCATTGCTGTCTCTTCCCTACATCCATGTGATTGATAGCTCAGTGTCTTCATGCTGGCTGCTACAAACAGCTCCTGTCAATTAGGGGTTTTTAACAAATGACCCAAAGTGTAGTCATGCCTGTTGTTCCAACACCAGCTTGCACATGGTCACAGCACCCTGGACCTAGAAATCTTGCAGGAGCAGAGCCTAATGAGCTGTTGCAGTGCTGGGCCACGTTGTCTCCTGGGGGTAGGAAAATGCTGTTCCAATGCCTGACAACCCTTTCGGGAAAGGAATTCCTCCTGACATCTGACCTGAACCTCCCGTGGCCCAGCTTAAGGCCAATTCCCCTCATCCTATCACTGGCTACTAGGGAGGGCACACCAACCCCAGCCTTTCTATACCTTCCTTTCAAGTAGTTGTAGAGAACTGGAAGGTCTCCCCTCAGTCTCTCCTCCTCCAGGCTAAACAGCCCCAGATCCCTTAGGTGTTCTTCATATGACTCATAATTTGTTGGTATGAGGACATTGGAATCGTAACAACCTGCCTGCTGTTTAGGGACTCCTACCTAGATCTCACCTGCCNGATCCCTTAGGTGTTCTTCATATGACTCATAATTTGTTGGTATGAGGACATTGGAATCGTAACAACCTGCCTGCTGTTTAGGGACTCCTACCTAGATCTCACCTGCCAAAGGAATCCCCTTACCCTCTTCCTTCTTTAATAATGACTGGTACTGTAAGATA